>PVHP010008501.1:0-35000 GCA_004024765.1 Zapus hudsonius | reverse complement strand
CCAGGCTCTGGGTGACCTTCATCGTCCCTGATCCCCCTCAGAGTCCCACTGGTGGGAGGAATACCTGGGTGTCTTTGGGTCTTTTCCTGGCAAGGACATCATCAACCAGAGAGGCGACACACCAGGAAAGCACCAGAGATGGCCAGGATGGCCCATGCACTTCTTGGCAAATTCTCAGTGCCTGGTGTCCACAGGCCCCTGGGGCACCTCTCCTCGGGTCCACAGCTGCCTCATAAGAATCTCCATCTTGAACTCAGAGCCTGCTCAGGGCTGGTCCTGATGGCAACTCCATTGGGATCCGGCGTCAAGAGCCAACTCACCAGCCATGAGGCCTCTGGCAAGCTTTCTGACATAATTTCTTTCTCCGAATCACTATCTGCCTCCTAGAGTTGAGAATATGGAATGAGATTTAGCATCTAATGGGTTTAGACAAGTGCCTGGCACCTGCCACGTCTTCATCTTAGCAGAGAACAGCACACAACCTTCGCTCTCCTCCACCCATTCTTCATACTGGAAAGCAGCCCAGGTCTCATTTGCAACTTTCCTGGTGAGAGAGAGAGAGAGAGAGAGAGAGAGAGAGAGAGAGAGAGAGAGAGAGAATGGGTGCTCCAGGGCTTCTTGCCACTGCAAATGGACTCCAGATAGATACATCCACCACTTTGTGCATCTGGTTTTACGTGGGTACTGGGAATTTGAACCTGGGCCGTCAGGCTTTGCAAAAAAGTGCCTCCAACCACTAAGCCATCTTGCCAAACCCCCAGTCCAAGACTTTTGACCATGTCGATTCTTGGAGACCAAGGGGAAGAAAACAAAAGAAGCGATGGGGCCTCTAGATAAATGATGTGGAAGAGAATGGTGCTGAGGACAACCCGCTGCTTTCAGATTTTCCAAACGCCTCGCCCAGAGGACAGCTGAGCCTGTGTGGTCAGTGTGCTCTTCACAGAAGGCTCTGACCTGCTCTTCGAAACAGGACTTCTGCTTGGCTGCCCCGAAGGCTGGAAAGAGCAAAGACAACACATTGCAAAACACTCTAGAATGTTGTCGACTGCCCCTGGCCTTGACTTTAGCTGCTTCAAAATGTCGGAAAATTGATTCAAGTGGAGAGACGGCATGCGTCATGGATGCATATCTTTTTTAAAGTTTGTTTTTCTCCAATTGAGTTTGAGTCACCCACCCTCTGAGCAGTCCCAGCTCTACCCTGACTTCTTCATCCACCCCGGTCTTCAGGGTGGTCATGCTGACACACTGGGCCTCCTTTGCTTTGGAATATTCTTGACGGCTTGGCTGTCTGTAGAGAAGACTGGCACTAGCTCTCCACTACACCCCACCCTCAGCCAGGGCCCCCCCCACTTTTAGTCTATCTAGTTATTATTAAGGTTTGGCTCCGAGGGTTGTACTACACCTATATCACTTACCTACTCCTAGCTTTGCCCTTGACCCGCTATGTGACCTACAAAAAGGTCATCCCCCTCCTCCCACCGCCTACCGGCCTTACTTTCTTCTGTAAAATGGCTGCTGTGATATAAGACCTTAGAATAGCACGTGTTGAGGGTAACATGAGAGAACTGACAATGATTTCCTATAGGAGCACTTGAGAAAAATATTGGCTGCTATCACCCAGTGTGAATTTTATTTGAAGAAAAGCTTTTTCGATAGTGCAAAACCACTGGTCTTAGATGATAAAATCAGGGAGGAATCCTATTTGGGATTTTCTAAGCAAGACTCATATGCCAGCGAGAAAAATTTCAGAGCAAGCCGGGTGTGGTGGCGCACGCCTTTAATCCCAGCACTTGGGAGGCAGAGGTAGGAGGATCGCCATGAGTTCAAGGCCAGCCTGAGACTCCATAGTGAATTCAGGTCAGCCTGGGCTAGAGTGAGACCCTACCTCGAAAAAAAAATTTCAGAGCATATATGCAGATACAGATCTAAGAATTTCTAATCTGAAACCATAGAAACAAACACAAAATCATTTAAAAGTCTAAGCTGAGCCCTATGGTAAACCCACCGAGGGCCAGCTACCATGGAACACCAAGAAAGGTTACAGGATGGGGCCAGCCCAGCTCTGGGAGGAAACCTGGAAGCCATTTATCACTTCGGATTTCCCTCATAAAGTCCTTCCTTCTTGTGACAAAGCTGTAATTGACAGTGCCCTGTGCTGCCCAGTTCACTCACACCTCTCTTCAGTGTCACTCTGGGCAAAAATCTTTCCCAACCCCCTATGCTAATAAATTGCGCTAATTATGGTTCAAAGATGTCTAACCCAAGCCTCCTCTGAAGCAGGCTGTCTGTCTGCCCCTCACCAATCCCTGGCTTTGCTTTGTTCTGTTTATTCCTAAATTGGATAAAGGAATGTCCTAGAACGAATGTGGCCTCACTATTGGAGTTAGACAGCCATGCCCACCATGCCAGGCACTTCAATTTCCATGAACCCACCTGGAGTTCCTTCAGGCATGGATGGACCGGGCTGATTCGATGGTCACTGGAGCACATCAGCTCAGCTCTGGAAGTTCAAGACCAGCCACATTGAAATACATCCTCTTTTATAGCATCATTTGTGAGAACTCCCCCAGATTTACTGCCAACTCCCTCCAGCTCCTCAGCCCTCCTCCTCTGGCCCTCAAGTGCTCTGACCCACTTCAGACTTCAAAGGACCTGGCAAAGCCGGCTACTTAATAGTGGTCTGTGCACATTTGCATCAAGCTTTCTGGGCACAGGATGCCAGCTGTCCTCAACCAGTAACCGAGGCAGAAGGGCTCAGCTTCTGCAAAAAGTTAGCCTGTTTTATGAATGTCAGATGCATTGAGGAAAACACTGTAAATTCCCAAAGAATACCAATTAGTAAAGAGAGCATATTCCCGTGTAAATAACCTGTTAGTTACCTGAAGTTCACTTCTTCCAAGTACCAGCTGGGTCTTCTTCGAGTTCCCTGGAGTTGTGGACACTGACATCACCTCCTCTCCATCCTCTTAAGGATGTTTCGGGCTAAGTTATACACACACACACACACACACACACACACACACACACACACACACACACACCAAGAACTCCTGGCTAGTACAAGATCTGGGAAGGAAACTGCTGTGAATCCTTCCAGAACCTTCTGAGAAGGGTAAATGAGCCACAGTTTGGGAAGAGTTGGCAGAATTGGAGAAAAGCACCTATGAAAAAACTGAGCCCTGAGCCCCCAGGAGAGGGCAGCAGGAAGTGATGGGGGGAGAAACAGCTGGGAGCAACCCTGAGGTATGTCTTCTCCTCTCCCCTCAGCCACCTCCGAGGCCTTCCCCTCAGGCTGAGGCTGGGACCACAGACACACACCACATCAGAAAGTGCCTTGTGATGCTGGCTCCCCTGGCCCTCCCTCCATGGCATTAGGAATAGGATAATAGCCTTTTCTACTCAGCTCTGGGGTCTGTGGAAAGGGCTTTACTATCTATACCAAATGCCCCTGGCCCAGGCCCCTGCTGCACAAATCGCTCTGTGGGTGAGCTCTGCGGGCAAGTTGGGCCAACAACACCTTCCTGGTGTCAGGGTTGCCCTCGCCCTGCCATTTCTCTGAATCCTTGAGATCTTCTTGGCTTCCAGAAACAACATGGTCCCCTTCAAGTGCCAAACAAAATAACCTTGAGGTAGAAGCAGAGAGGAGAAGGGAACAGAGGCACAGTGAAGCCTTTGCATGTGGAGAAAGGCACTTAGAAGTAGTACAGCAG
This sequence comes from Zapus hudsonius, assembly GCA_004024765.1. Taxonomy (NCBI): domain Eukaryota; kingdom Metazoa; phylum Chordata; class Mammalia; order Rodentia; family Dipodidae; genus Zapus; species Zapus hudsonius. Next base: position 31,290 of record PVHP010008501.1, on the reverse strand, counting down.
CAAGCTGATAGCCATCTTGGTGGAGGCCCAGCGCAGAACCAGGAGCTGAGGAATGTCAAGGTTCATAAATATCTCTCATCAGAAAACGGGGAGCGTCCAAGGCTCCTTAGGGCTTTCTGGAACCAGCAATCTGTAAATGAAAGCAAACACAGAACTCGGGCAGTCCTTCTGCTTTCTCAGAAGACCAGTCGCTCCTCCAGGACCTAGCTGTGGGCCAGCTCCAACCAGCAGCTGTGGACCCACAATCCCCTCTCTCTTCTCAAGCACCAGACAGGCTCGAGCACCAGCCCAACAGAATATAGACTCTGTCATCTATGTGCTTTTAAAATGCTGGGAAAGGGCTGAGAATATAAATAACTCCATGGTAGAATACTTGTCTGGCTTGTATGAGGTCCTGGGTTCAATTATCAACCTAGAGGGGTGGGGGGAGGGATGAAATTCTAGTTAAAATTTTAAAATAAAATAAGCCTGTTATTTGAACTTGACTACCCTTCAAACTACTCCATTGTGAGAAAAGAAATTTCTGGAAGAGTTCTGAGTTTTAGGGGGTGCCTGTTTCCACTTTTGTGAAATATCCCTGTAATTGCCATTTGGGATAGGATTGTTGGGAGGATTTGAGAAATTTGAGATGATGCCAACTAGAACTAGATGATGCCAACTCATGGCACCTTGGTGGGTATCGCATGAGAAGGAGCTCCCAAGAGAGCAGAGCCATATCCTAGTGAAGTTCAAAAGCACCACAGGCCAGGAGTGCTGGCGCACGCCTTGAATCCCAGCACCAAAGAGGCAGAGGAAGGAGGATCGCCATGAGTTCGAGGCCACCCTGAGACTACAGAGTGAATTCCAGGTCAGCCTGGGCTAGAGTGAGACAAAACAGAAAAATTACCACAGATCAATTGGGGTCAGTGGAGGGGTCTCTTTCTGTCACCCACACAGCCTGAACCAGTACCTCAGCCATGTTTTTCTCTCTGACTTTCTCCTCAGACCTGCCTATTCTAACCCCATTCTGTCTGCCCCTCTCTCCATGTTTCACCTTTGCTCCGTGGACCCTCTGATGGGTGGGAAGAGCTATGGCGTTTGCATTCAGGCTGCAGTTCAAATCCCAGCTTTGCTACCCATTGACCATGGGAGTTAAGGAAAAGAAAATTCCTCCAACCATCAAGTTCCTCATCTGTGACTTCTTGGGACAAAACATGTCTGTCCACCATGAGTTCTTCCTGTGAAATCTGTGGCATCATACAAGCCTGGTGAACAATGATAATGTTAATCACAACATTAAAATTGACAAAGATCAGTTCTAAGTACTTTTACATATGTTAGTTCATTTTATCTGTAGACAAACCCTACGAAATGCTATAATTATCACCATTTGACCAGCAGAAAAAGTAGAAGCTCTCACTGGATGGATGGATGGATGGATAATGGTGGGTGGATGGGTGGTAGGTGGATAGATAAATAGATGTATGTACGGGTGGTGGTACATGGGTAGGAGGGTGGATGGGGTGGATACTAACTAGGGATGTAGCCCTGTAGTAAACTGCTTGTATGCAGGAGCAGCTGGGTTCAACCATCAGAGTCCGACCAGGCACCTGGTACCTCACCTCTTCCAAACATGATATCTGCCACCCATTCAGTCTTTCCCTGGGATATTTGTATGGGCATTGTTGAGAGCCCCTCGACAAGGTACAACACATCCCAGCCTCCAAAACCACGTGGCACCAGTAACTATTTAGGCATGCGTGCAGCAACCTTGAAGGAAGGAGAGGTCTGATCCCAGGAGAGAGCAATCTTTAAAGCACCACCAGAGAGGCAGGAGATAGCTCAGTCATTAGCACTTTCTGCTCAAGGTGATGATCAGAGTTCGGATCCCCAGAACCCATGAAAAGCTGGCCCCAAGTGATGCATGCATTTCTAATCCCCATACAGCCATGTAATGGGAAGTGAAGTCAGGAGCCTCTCCCGGATTGTGGGCCAGCTAGTCTGGCGTTCACAGTAACAAACAAGAGACCTTGTCTCAAACAAGGTGGAAGGTGAAGACTGAGATCCTAAGTTTGTCTTCTCACCTCCACATTCATTCACATAGCCACCCATAAATAAACACACATGAAAAACAATACCACCAGGAATACAAGAACACCGATACAGCCAACTCTACCATGACTCCTTCCTCCAAAAAGCATTTCCTACGGTGGTCCAAGGTCTGCCCGACTAGGGGTAACACTTAACCACCCCCAAGACCCTTGTGTCAGATGTCCAGCGGCTATGCACAAGCAGGTAGTCAGCATGGGCATCTGTCCATTAAAGCACAGACTAGTTTTAGATGGTGTCTGATGGAGGTATCTAATAACTACTGAATTATTTGGCCATTTCCTGGACACAGATCTACATACATTAACCTCAACTCCACAGCAGCCCTGCAAGTCATTAATTATCTCCACCTTCCAGCCAAGGAAGTGGAGGCTTCAATGCCTATGAAAAGGGCTTAATCAGGATCGTCACCCAGTCAACAGGGCTCCTGCGTTTGTGCTCTTAACATTCTGTTGTCTGCACCCAGGGAACTGAAGAGTCCTTCTGTTTCCCTTCTCTACTTAGAAAGGGCTCCCTTCTTTCTAAGCACCAGTAAGAGGTGCAGCTACTTCTCAGCTCCCTCACACTGTCTCTGGCCTCAGCATCCTGCAGGATGCCATCTCTCTGGTCTTCTCTGCAGAGAACCTGAAAGCTCTGAGAGCCCCGAAACCCCGCAGAACACCCCAGGGCTAGAGACCTTTCCATCCACTGGGTGAAGTATAAGAATGCTCACATAAGTGGGCTGTCTGTCGGGGGGGGGGGCTTGAGGACCCTCACCTCTCACTCCTCTCTCCTCCGGTGCAGCCTGTGACTCCTACTGGACATCAGTCCACCCTGAATACTGGACCAAACGCCATGTCTGGGAGTGGCTCCAGTTCTGTTGTGACCAGTACAAGCTGGATGCCAACTGCATCTCTTTCTGCCACTTCAACATCAGTGGCCTTCAGCTGTGCAGCATGACCCAGGAGGAGTTCATCGAGGCAGCGGGCATCTGCGGGGAGTACCTGTACTTCATCCTCCAGAACATCCGCACCCAAGGTCAGTGTCAGCAGCTAGGTCCCCGGGGGAGGGCCTGGGATTCAGGCCAGCTGCCGGAGACATCCTTTCCTCCACATAATTAGAACAGCAAAATGTGATCAGCTCTCAGCCTCTTGGTAACTGGGAATTCTTGTGAGCCAGCAGGAAGATTCTAGACTCAAAGAAGCAGGTGCCAGAAGAAAAGCAAGAATATAACATGCAAAGGGAATGCCTGAAAACCAGGCTGATAGCTACAAAGTAAGGCAGGGTGTTGAAGGGTAAACAGACAGCGCTTGCTAAATAATTGACATTACATCTTCTTATGCTTTGATTGGTCAAGGGCCCAGTGGCCAGAAGGTGGCGCCACTGGCATTATTAAACTCCTCACCCTCTTTCTGAGAGCAGAATGTGAATGAAATCTGGAAAGGCTTTTGAGAACATCTACTTCTGTGTTCCAATGTCAAAGTCAGTACAACCAAATGTCCCAGTGCCTTCATCACTGCCAAACGCCACACAGAGCTTGATGTTCAGACACCACCGAGCCAGAGCTTGGAGATCAGAAAAGCCTGTCTGCTACATTCCTGACTCCTCAAGAGGCTTCAACCCCATGGCCTCCTCTGTGCTCTGGGTTGGGGAGCCACCCTCCACAGGCTTCTCCCAGGAGTTTAGTGAAAGATTATCTGACATGATACACACACGTGAGGGTGCAAACACCCTGAGTAACAGCTGTTTTCACCATCCTTCCTATAACTGGAAGGCAGGTGATTTTAAAACTCAACATCTTCTCTACTTAGAAAGGGTTCCCTCAATCTTAAGAAAGGTCTTTGTAAAAGTTGCCAGTCCCTCTTAGAAAGGATATTCAGAAGTGGTTTGCTGCCGCTGGAGAGAGCCAGACGAGCCCTGCTTGTCGGGGACACTGTCCAGAGAGCACCCAGCACCCAGCACCTTCCAGCTCTGGGATTCTTTGGCTTCTATTCGCTCCTCTCTGATCCTAAGTGCCTATGCGCTGGAGAGCAAAGGCTGGTGACCCTGGACACTGCCTGGCCTATACCCTGAGCTAGAGGCAATGGTCTTTGCTTGGAATGCAAGTCTCTGAAAGAGGATAAGTCCCTGTGTGTCACCACAGCTCTGAAAGGTGGAGCATGGACTCTACTCGAAACCTCCCAAAGGAATTCTCTTGCACAAGAAGATCAGGGCCGCAGAGAGACGGGCATATTCCATTCTAGAAACGGGTGCATCTTGGTGTCATAAGCTTGACCAAAAGCCAGGTTTTTTCCATTTTTTTATTGTCCATAATGAGTTTCATTATTTAGTAGGCAAACAATGAGTTGTTATTCCCCAATGCCCCCCCCCATCCCCAATCAGCTGGATATCCTCTTCCATGGGTCGTCTGGATCCATCCTTGGGGCAGGGGACCATGGATAGCCTAGTACTCAGCCTGGTTCTCCTGGCCCAAGTGTGTTGTTACTGAGGAGCGCCATGCCTCTGGATAGTCTCCCCCACCACGGCTCTCACAATCTTTCTGCCCCCTCTTCTGCTCAGTTCCCTAAGTCGTGGTGCAAAAGCCAGTTTTAACCAAGTTGGTCTCTAGGCCCCAAGCAGCCCCCATGCAGGGGTCTTCCACCAGGTTACCTCCTTCCTCCAACAATTATTGTATCAAAGAAGAGCTGTTGTTGGTCTCATTGGCCGAACGATCTGCGGACAAGGAGTAAGCTTGTCTCCTCTTATTCCAAGGAATCCCTGAGTATAAGTGTCACCTTCTGCAAGGCACCAAGGATGCTCCTCCCTTAGGACTCCTCAGACGGTCTGTGTCCATGTGTATTGTGACCAGTGTTTACACTGTTCCCGGAGACACATTGCTTTTACCTTTCAGCCTGGAATGATAATCATTAGAACTGCCTTTTATTTTCCAAAGTGTCTCCATTTGGACAATACTTTGTTATAGGTAACCACCTAGTTTATGGATCCCCACAGATTGGAGCTCATACAGCATACTGCTGAGATCCCTGGCTCCAGTGACTATGCAAGCGACCTTTGAAAACCAGGACAATGTCACCTCTCAGGGGTGGTTTCAGGGTAGCTCTACAAGAGCCAAATGGTCCTCCCGTTTCTCTCCCTTCAGAAGGGAGCCCTGCTGCCCTCCCCCAATATCTATCTCTTCTTCTGGCCTGAACACCGGAAACAAAGATTTCATGGAATGTCTTGTGAGTCCATTTTTTGTTTTCTCTCCCAGGCTATTCCTTTTTCAATGATTCTGAAGAGACCAAGGCCACCATCAAAGACTGTAAGTATCAAGGTTAAGCTGCCCAAATGTCCAGGCTCTCACTCAGTACATAGGCTTGATCATACTTTAATAACCACATTAGAAGCCAAGAACTAGAGAAAAGAATTCAGAGACATATGGTGGAAAGGACACGAGTGGGGGGGACTGTGGGAGCACAGCTGTGTCTGTGGAAGTCCATCTTCTTTAAGACTCCATCTCCCTGTCTGGGAGACAGCAGGACCCTGCTGGGTTGGGTGAGTTTGAGAAGCATTGTAGGTGCCCACAGTATGGATGATCCAAGACCATTGCACGTTGTTCATGATACAAAAACTTCCAACTTCTGGACTTGTGAAGTTGTGAGCATCTCAGACAATCTGAGCTCACCCCGTGGGTCACAGTGATAAGAAGAATGAGGGAAGATCTTAAATGGCCTGTGAGCCTGAGGATTGGACCTTCTCCTTTCACTTCTGCAGATAAAGAAAGGGAGAGGGGACTTTTGAAACTCCCCCTTTTTAAAGTAGTGATTGTACATAGGCCCAGCGCTCGAGGCAGAGGTAGGAGGATCTCCATGAGTTTGAGACCACCATGAGACTACTTAGTTCTAGGTCAGCTTGGGCTTCGACTGAGATCCTACCTTGAAAAACAAAAAATAAAAAAAAAGATAGTGATTATTACTGCTGTTAATTTATCAAGTGCTATGCAAAGATCCTGGCCCATGGGCCAGAAGTTATGGTCATGGATGGGGCATTGCCCGGTGGACTTCAGCCATTCCCAAAGAGTTGGCAGAACACATGGTGATTTCCAAGGCCTCTGAAGGACAGACAGTGGAGGACAGTTGTTAAGATTTATTTTTTCTCTCCCGAAAATCCCAATTAATTAAAGATTAAGATTCTTTGACCTCTGATTAACAAAAGATTTAGGATGTATGTGTTTGTTTGCTTGCTTGTTTTAAAACATTAGTGCCTCTCTCTCACTCTCTCTCTCTCCTTGTAAATAAATAAACAAAAATATTTTTAAAGTGGGGCTGGAGAGATTGCTCAGTGGTTAAGGTGCATGCCTGCAAAGCCTAGTGACCCAAATTTGATTTCCCAGTACCCACATAAAGCCAGATGCACAGTGGCACATGCATCTGGGGTTTATTTGCAGCAGCTAGAGGCTCTGGTGCTCCCATTCTCTCTCTCTCTCTCTCTCTCTCTCTCTCTCTCTCTCTCTCTCTCTCTCTCTCTCTCTCTCCTTGCAAATCTGCTTGCAAATAAATAAATAAATATATTAAAACATTAGCACAAGAATCAGCAGGTCCATAAACCACAGTCGGGGAGCAAGATGGCTCTACCTGCTTCATAGACGCCAGCTGCCTCACAGGAAAGAAGGAAGAGAAGGTTCCGTGGTAAGTAGTAGGAATGAGCATAGTCCTTGAGAAAAAATTCCAAAGGCTAGAAGATCTGTCATCAGGTTGTCCAAAGCAGTAACCTTTAGCCACACATGACCATTTTGATTACTTAAAATTAAATAATTTAACCCTCAGATGCCACATTGGTCTTCTGGGATGTCTCCATCACAAAAAGTTCTAGTAGGTAGTGTCAGGGGAGAATGGGAAGCACCCACAAAATGGGGCAGGTTTGTGGTAGTGTATTTTGGCTTTCGTGTTGAGCAGTCTGGGAAGCCATTGAAGGGTTGTAAAAAGGAAATGGTTAAGTTCATGGCCAGACTTGAAGTTCTTTTAGACTATGTAATCCAAGCCAGCAACTGGGAGGAGATACAGAGAAACTTCTGGTTCTGATGTAGCGTATTTGAAGACACACCCACAGAGACAACCCCCCCCTACAAATGGCCCATCTGCTCTAAGCACAGGAGGCACACTTCTAGACAGCTTGAGTCTCACAGCTATTGCCTACTCCAACCTCAGTCTACCAAGGCCTTCTCCACACCCTCCCCCCACCAAGGCCTGGCCCTGGATCCCTGAAGCCCTCATGGCTGTGCTTGCCCCAAACAAAAGCCCGAATGTAGAATTTGATGCGCACAAAGGTAGCTCCAGAGTGAGCAGTTTGGTAGCTTTTATACGGTGAGGCTCTAAAATCTCCAGGACCAGAATGAGGCAGCCCTTTAAGCTGATGTGCCAACCAGAGACCACAGTGTGGCCAAGGAGGACAAGGTGCTCTTCAGTGAATTGCTAGTTAGCACTTCGTTTTCCTGAGCACTTACTTTGCACCAAGCTGCACACATGAGCTCATGCCCCGTCATCCTAACTCCCTTAGGTAGCACTCCATCTGCATCTGAGGAAACCAACACAGGCAGACCTTGGACAGAATCCAACATGTCATCTCAAGTATCTCCACTTAAGCATTGAGCTACACACACACACACACACACACACACACACACACACACACATGCACAGACACATACATATACACACACATGTACATAGGCATACACACACAAAGCTACACACTCCCCCCACATATGTATATACACATTAAGCTGCACACACCTACACACACATATGTATTTACATTGAGCTATACACACCCACACACACATGTATATACACATTGAGCTACACACACATACATATACACATTGAGCTATACACCCCCCCACACACATATATGTACACATTGAGCTACACATACACACACATATGTATACACATTGGGCTATACACACCCCACACACATATGTATACACATTGAGCTATACATACCCGCACACACATATGTATACACACATTGAGCTATACACACAACCACACATCTCAGCTTCCTATCAGAACAGAATTCTTGAACTCTGGGCTTTCAAATCCTCCACCGTAAGATGAAAACCACAATACTGTCACACGGGGTTGTTGCCACACTAGGATGCTATGTGCAAAGCCCCTCGTAAGCACTTAGCATTTAGTAAACATCAACAGCAGCTGTTCATAGAGAGCAAAAGGAGATGAATTTTCACAGGAGGGCAGAACCAATGCTGTGATTTAAGGAACGAACAGGTGCTCTGAGGCTCCAAACCAGGGCAGGTTCAGGGAGGGCTTCATGGCAGTCACTGGGTAGAAGTGGCAGTGGGGGGGCTGTGGCAGAGGACAGCCACCTAACCCAAGAGAAGGAAAAAAGTTGGGGAGTGCAACAAGACAATGTTGGAGCTCTGGATGGCCAGTTTATGAAAGACCAGTGTGGTGTGTGTGACAGCCTTCATCCTGGACACAACAGGGTATTTCGTTGGGAAGTGACATGACCCAGTGGCACAGAGACAAGTGAACCCTAACATCAGCACACAGGACACTATTTCCTGCCAGGATGACAATATCTCATCTTTATTTCACTTAGTACTCAGACTACACATCAGTGTGGTTAGTGTAATGGCTGCAAAGAAGACTTTGTATTGAATACTTACCGTGTGCCCAACACCGGCTTAAGAGCTACAGAAACATCTGCAAATAGTGGACCCAGACACTGAGTCACATAAGCAGATGCCTCATGGAAGAAAGAGCTCTAAGGAAGGCAAGAGGATACAGGATGGGCAGAGGCACAGACGTGGGATTACACCTTGTCTAGTCACCCGAGGCCCCTGGCAGGTGATCTGGAGCCCAAGAAGAGATGAGGATGTGAGCCCACAGATATCCTGGGCAAAGAGAAGAGCAGGTGCAGAGGCCCCGAGGTAGAATGTGAGACAGCGCTGAGCAAGAACGAGCCAGAGAAAGGGCAGCACTGTGGCACGGGGCAAGGCAGCAGATCGGGCTCTGACATCTTAAAAATGATGACACTTGGGCTGGAGAGATGGCTCAGCGGTTAAGGCACTTGCCTCCAGTGCCTAAGGTCCCGTGTTCAATTCCCCAGGACCCACATAAGCCAGACCCACAAGGTGGTGGCCCTGGTGCACTTTCTCTCTCTCTCTCTCTCTCTCTCTCTCTCTCTCTCTCTCTCTCTCTCTCTCTCCTTGAAAATGAATAAATAAGATATTTTTTTAAATGATCACACTTTTTGAGGCAATTCATATTGATATTTGAGATAGTTGTATGTAACACAATTTGCATATAATTCAACTCAATATTGAGTTAATGTTTTGCTCCTCAGTTTTCACAAGTGCCAATCTCTTTATTTGATTATTTGTTTTTTTTAATAAAAATTTATTTATTTATTTATTTGAGAAAAAGAGAGAGACAAACAGACACACACACAGAGAGAATGGGTGCATCAGGGCCTCCAGCCCCTGCAAACAAACTCCAGATGCATCTGCCACCTTGTGCACCTGGTTTTACTGGGGACTCAAACTCGGTTCCTTTGGCTTTGCAGACAAGCACCTCAACCACCTTAACCATGGAGCCAGCTCTCCAGCCCTATTATTTGATTTTTTTGTATTTTTTTTATTTGTTGTTCTTTGCAGCCATCACACTAACCACACTGCTGTGTAGTCGAGTATGAATACCAAATGAAATAAGGAAGAGATAGTGTCATCCTGGCAGGAAATGGTGCCCTGTGTGCCGCTGTTGGGGTTCACTTGTCTCTGTGCCACTGGGTCATGTCACTTCCCAACCAAACGTTGTATGTATGCATGGTCATGTGTGTGAGTTCGGGCACATGTGTGGAGGTCAGAGGACAGTGGGGTATCCATGCTCACTTCCCACCTTCTTTGAGACAGGGTCTCTCATTGTTCCCACCAGATTCGCCTCTCTCTGCCTCCCTTCTGGTCTGAGGCCTCCCTAGCCCTAATCTCTTTATTTTCACTGTGACCCTTAAAAATCTGTTTTCCACACAATAGCCAGAAGAATCTTCTTAAGATGTGATCTCTGAGCTGGGGATGTAGCTCAGTTGGTAGCAAGCTCGCCTGGCACACAGGGAACCTTGGTTCAAAGCCTAGCACAGCATAAACTGGGTGTTGCAGTGTTCAGGAGATGGAGAAGGAAGGACTGTCCTTGAATACAGCTAGCTGGAAACCAGCCTGGGCTGTGGAAGACCTTATCTAAAAACAAATGTAGGTCTTTGATTTCTTTTTAATATAAAATCCCAAGCCATCACTGGCCTCCAAGAAAGTCAGGCATGGCCTGTCCAGTGCGTACATCCATAGAAACATCTCCTCCGCTGTCCCAGGCCCAGGTGAGGTGCTCTGTTCATGAAGGCTTTGTGCACACTGGTCCTCTACCTGAGACCCTCTCCACCTCCTCACATCGGTCCCCCGCTCTTCTTTTCTTTTACCCTAACTTCTCTCTGTGAGAGCTTCCCGCCTTCCCCATCTCACTGTCTATCCAATGTCAAGTTGCTTGTCCCGTTCACAAGTGATGAGTAATTTATGTCACCTGACCCATGAGTCCCTTCAGGTGCACAGGAGCAGAGGCCGTGCCTGTGTGCTTGCTCTTCTCTGTTCCAGCATGAGCCCAGAACAGAGTCTGGAAGGTCCCTGGGCTGAGCACAACCATGCCTCCCTAGCACTAATCACCCCAGAGTTCCAGGTCTCCTACCGTGTGAGCACCTGCCCTGGATACAGCCCGAGGCTGTGAGGCCCCTGGGACCCTCCACTGCAATGAGTCATTCTGTTTCAGATGCGGAGTCCAACTGCTTGAAAACCAGTGGCATCAAAAGTCAAGACTGTCACAGTCATAGTCGAACAAGTAAGTGCAGAGACCATTTTCAGGTGCAGCTCCCCAAAACCAGTGTTGAGAACCGAGCTCCCTTATTAAGTTCGAAAGGGAACATTTGAGTGGAAATTGTTGCTTCCCCAGGGAGGTGGTAGAGGAATCCATGATCACTTTCATCCAGGTTATCAAACTCGTGTTCTGAGTTTTCACTTGGAGATGGCATTTGAGGAATTACAGAAATGCCCTGACAGTATTCTACTTCTGAATGGGGGTCTTATTGTTCCTGGTCCACTGTGGGGTCTTCTCATTGAAGGACACAGAGGAGGAGAGTATGGAATCTATGAGCCTTTCTCAGCACTGAAAGATCTGCCTTCAGGAGTGGTCAAGCCACAACTAGCCACTTGCTAGGGTTTAACATTAAATTCCCCAACCTATCCTGAGACAAAGATCCACTTATGATCCCATCTTACACAGAAGATCACTAGAAAGAGGCGAGTTCAGGACCCAAACTCAGGCAGCCAGACCCTACACTAATCTTACCCACACCATAATGGAACAGGAGAAATGCCAGCTTCACATGGTATTTCTGAACGAAACTGTAGGATGGATGGGGGCTGCCAGATGTTAGGACAGTCACACCACCCACCAGAAAGGACAACAAAAGGTCGTTTCTCGTTTCACAAGAAGTAGCTCACTGTTTCATGGAATAAGAATACATGTGAGCCACACTAGTGGGGGTGTCAATCTGGAGTCTCTGGGTGCAGGTTGTCTTGCTTCTGCTTTAGTGACAGACAGAGACAGACAGAAAATTTACAGCTCAGTAAAGTTCCCAGTAGAAAGGACACTCAGTCAGACTGAGAGAAATCTCCCCACGCGGTAGCACCTCTCAGGGGTCAATGAGAAATTGCACAATTCTCTTTGAAACAATTTTGTGTGTGTGTGTGTGTGTGTGTGTGTGTGTGTGTGTGTGTGTGCGTGTGTGTTTGTGTGTGGAAGTAGCTAATTTTTTTTCCTTCTTCCTTCCAAAAGGCCTCCAAAGTTCTCATCTGTGGGAGTTTGTGAGAGACTTGCTTCTTTCTCCTGAAGAAAACTGTGGCATTCTGGAATGGGAAGATAGGGAACAAGGAATTTTTCGAGTCGTTAAATCAGAAGCCCTGGCAAAAATGTGGGGACAAAGGAAGAAAAATGACAGAATGACATATGAAAAGTTGAGCAGAGCCCTGAGGTAAGTTAATAGCGTACAATACCAAGAGCCTACAAAGACAGGTTACATAAAATGACCAGCCGTAGAAAATTATACTGTTTTTGCAGCTTTTTTACTTGATAATGGGAAGGTCATGAGACAAAACTCTGGTTCTTAGTTACAGGTGGGATTATGGCTTGTAAAGCTACCCACCATCCTTTGCGGCTGTGGCCACATTCCCCGGGAGGATCACTCTGAACCCAAGCCATCTCGCACACACGCACCCAAAACCCATTCTGAACTCCCTGGGGTGAGATTCTGTCTTCAAGGTGTCTGGGAAAAGGTTTAAGTGTAAGTTGATAACAGGGTGTGAAAAGACCGGGGTAAGCAAAGCCCAGCTTTGTTACCTGAGAGGGGTGAGGTCTGTTGTTTTCTTGGGATATAACCCACCTGCCCTTCTTTCCGCTTGCTCTCACAGATACTACTATAAAACTGGAATTTTGGAACGGGTTGACCGAAGGTTGGTGTACAAATTTGGAAAAAATGCACACGGGTGGCAAGAAGATAAGTTATGATCCGCTCAGGGCATTGAGCTCGCTGTATGGATTTCTGTCCTTTAAAACAATCTGATCGCAATAGACATTGGAAAGTCTGCTTTTTATTTGACCTGCAAACATGCTTGATAAAAGTTCTCCACATCTCAGCTTACATTTGGATTCAGTTGTCTACTTGGGGTAATGGCAGAGCTAACACACTCCTTCACCCCAAGGGGGACTTGGGGCAACTTAACCAAACATTATTTCCTTAATGAGGTGTTCAGAGCCACAGAGATAGTACCACAGGTGCTGCTCAGGCAAAAACGGGGTGGGCTGTTCTGTTATGAGGGACACATATGACCCCCCCATCCCCATTCCAAAGTTTCAGAGGTTTGTCAGATAGTCAACAAAGGCAGCTCACTCAGGAGAAAAGAACTCGTGGTTAGTTTGTAGTTGATAATAGAAGATCTGATATATGATGTGCAAACTTTAGATTTTAAATCATTAAAGTTAAATTCCATAGAAGAACTTTTTAATAAAAGGGCTGAGCCACTAACCTGGATTTAACATAGGTTATCATAAGTTTCTTAACAAGAGAATCTTTTTGTTGTTGTTCTTGGGGGAGGGAGGGGTTGAGGGAGGGTCTACCTCTAGCCCAGGCTAACCTGGAATTCACTCTAGTCCCCGGCTGGCCTCGAACTCACAGCGATCCTCCTACCTCTGCCTCCCTCCTGAGTGCTGGGATTAAACGTGTGTATCACCATGCATCTCTGACCATTCAGCCAGACTCTCATGGCCCCCTTCTGAGCCACACACACACACTTAGTGACATTATGAATTGCTTCTGAGATTATCCCCCCTCCTCTCCCAACTGGTGGCCGGCATCACACATGCTAGTCAACAGACATTTGCATCAATTTCCAAATCACTATCAGGGTTTTTTTTTTCTATGATTCTAGCCCTCCACATGACAAAATCAGAACTTATTGATTCTGTCTGGGGTAAAGATGTTAAACTTTATAGAGCTGGAAATGCCCTAACGAACCCATAATGGCCAATGAAATTGTCAGTCTCTTGTTGTCCTATCTCATAAGTACTCAAGCACTAAGAGAGTATTTTCTTGGCAAAAATATCAACTGTGAATTTACACCAATAAATCTTGATGGGTTAAAGCCTGCCTGCACTGACATTTTCTCATCCGTCACCGCTATGTCGGGCATTAGCGACCTACATACAAGGGGTGGACTGCCCCTAACGTTGGACTTCACCTGAGCTGGGACTCTCAAGTGATGCGGCACTGACCAGCAATCATGCTTAGAGTTTAACCTCAAAAGTGACTTGTTTGGGGAAAAAATGTGAATTATTGTAAAATAATCTATTTTTGGATTGATGTGTTTTCCAGGTGGATGTAGTTTGTAAACAATGTGAATAAAATATTTAACATATTAAACCGTGTGTTGCCATCCCACTGTACGAGACAAACACTGCGAAAGCAAAGACAACCTCTAAAACCTTTGGTGGCCTACTTCCTAGAAGCCAAGAAAAGGAAATTTCTTTTTTTTTTAAATATTTTATTTACTCATTTTCAAGCAGAGATACACAGAGAGAGAAAGAGAGAGAGAGAGAGCACCAAGGCCACCACCTTGTGGGTCTGGCTTATGTGGGTCCTGGGGAATTGAACCTGGGTCCTTAGGCACTGGAGGCAAGTGCCTTAACCGCTGAGCCATCTCTCCAGCTCAAGAAAAGGAAATTTCTAAAAGGTCCAAAAGATGCAAAAACTATATAAAGAAATCCTACCCACCATTTTTGATCTTATAAAATAGAGGCTTCCATTATAGAATGGAGCTCATGGGCTAGTTTGACTGGCTGATGTATTTTTTAGCTAATGCACACTGTGTATATTGTACTTTGTTTTTTTTTGAGATTGTACTTTATTTATTACTAGAAGTTGTATAATCTAGAGGTTGATTTATAACACCTTATTTTAAAATATCAGATCTGGAAACATTGGTTTCTCAGGTTTTTTATAATTTTGTTTTGCTTGTTTTTTGAGGTAGTGTCTCACTTTAGCCCAGGCTGACCTGGAACTCACTCTATAGTTCCAGGCTGGCCTTGAACTCACAGTGATCCTCCTACCTGAGTGCTGGGATTAAAGGCATGCACCGCCAAGCCTGGCCTCTCTGTTTTTTGGAGCTAAATTGAAAGTCACTCTGGAGGCGCCTTTGACCTTCTTTTGACCTCTTGGACAAAGTTGGTGGTCAACTATCCTTCTGGCTTGTCCTTGTACTATTGTTTTTGGTTTTATTGTTTCAGACATTTTGAACTTGGGGCCCTGGCCCTAGAGCTCAGTACCATGTTAAGGGACAGAATGAAAGCAGCTACCCAGGAAGATGGCCATTAGCTAACAAAGAACTCAGCTGGGAACAAAAGGGACCAGGCAGCAGCAGGCCCTGTGTGGGCAGGACTGCTAAGAGATGCTCAGACCAACCCAACTCTCCAGGACTCCAGAAAATGACAACTCAAGAAATGCTTGTGTTACATAACCATGAAAGCAGCATCCTTTTTGGATGAACCTTCTAGGGCTTCCCAGGATGAATCATCAAAGTGAAAGCGACAGCCATGCATCCTCACCATGCTGGAGGCTAGGGGTCTGATCTCAAGGTACAGGGAGAGCCACACTCCCTCCAGGGGCTTAGGTGTCCCCAGTTTCTGGAGGCCTTTGAGCAGCAGAATGCCAACCTCTGACCCCACTCTGGCCTGCTCACCCCCTTGACCTCTCAGAACACATCACCAGAATGGAGGCCCGCCTGGCTAATGACGAGGTTTGCCTCATGAGACCCTTGACTCAATGACATCTGCAAAGACTCTTCTTTCCAAACGAGGTCACTGTCACTGTATCCAGGAGTTAGAAATGGACACGTGTTTGATGCCATTATTCAGCCACACTCAAAGCAGGCATGGTTCTTAAGAAAGCATCCCACGGTAGAGATAGCTCATTAAAGACAGAAAGCGTGGGTTGTTTAAAGCAGACAAAGAGAAATGACAAAAAGCAAAATTGATAAGCAACACATTCAAACTGTCAAAGGAGAGAATCATATTTCCTGAGGATCTGCAATAGGACTTCACAAAGCAAACTCACTGTGCCAGTATGTGATAGTTCAATATTTTATAAATTCAAATTAGCCACACATGTTAGTGCGTGCCTTGAATCCCAGCAGTCAGGAGGCAGAGACAGGTGGATGGCTGTGAGTTTGAGACCAGCCTGGGACTACAGAGTGAGTTCCAGGTCAGCCTGGGTTACAGTGAAACCCTCCCTTAAACAAACAAAATAGAACTTCTGAATTCATTTATATTATCTTTTCACATCTTTCAAAGCTCTGGCAGGATTTTGAAGCCTTCCGTTTGTTTTAAGGGATAGTTTGCAGTTGAAATTTGCCCTTTGAACCATGAACCAACAGGCTAGGTAACACAGCCAGACTACTTGTGACATTTTTTCCCCTAAAAAAATTGAGAAAAAGTTATTAAAACTCATTTCTTAGCTCAGATCACTAATCAGAGGGATGCCTCTTTACCAGGGAAACAAAAACTAATGTGTGTGTGTGTGTGTGTGTGTGTGTGTGTGTGTGTGTGTGTATGCTTAATGAATTTCATATAGTTTTACAAAATAACAGGAATGGATTTTCACAGTGCTGAGGCTAGAAGTTTGAAATCAAGGCATTGTGAGAGCCATACTCCCCCTACAGGCTCTAGAAGGGATGCCTTCTATGCCTCTCCCAGTTTCCTAGCTGAAGAATTCCAACTTCTGCTCTCTGCCAGCCCTGCCCAAATGCCCCTTCTCTTCCCCCTTGACCTTTCTGAAGGTCGAATCACCAGAATGGAGCACTTACCTGTCTAATCAGGAGGATTTTTTTTTTATGTAGTGCTGAGGTTCAGAGCCTTGCACATATTAAGGAAGCACTCCATCCCTGAGCTACACCCCAAACCAAAATTCTTACACTAACTGAAACTAGGTAATGTTTCACAGTGTGTCTAAAACCCAAGGCCAAGTTCTCCTTTCAGAGCAAGTGATAGATTTTTAAACAACCAATAGAGTGGTGTGTCAGAAGAAAAGTGAAAAGCATCTCTCAAGAAGATAAAATGTTTCACAAAAGTGAAAATAGCCCAAATATCCATCAAGAGACGAAAGAGTAAATAAAACATGATCTGTCACCATGCTATGGAATGTTACTTGGCACTAACAATAAGTGGTCTTGACATACGCTACCTGTCAGATTCTTGAAAATGTGACTCTGACAGAAGCCAGTCACAAAAGACATTTATTTTATGACTCCATGGGAACAGAATGTTCAGGCCAATATTGATTAAAAGAGAGCTCAAGTATAGAATGGATTAGACTTTTCATTATTATGACTGTGGTAGTTTGAATAATGTCCCCCAATAGAGTTTATTATAATTGTGTTTATTAAATTGTTAATTGTCTCCAGGCTTCTGGCTGGAGGAAGTGTCCCTTTGGCCTAGCCTCCTGGGGACTGGCCCTTTCTAAATTGGATGCAAAATACTAGGGATAGATATGCAAAAGAAAAGCTGGAACCCCATGTCTGGCAGTTCTGCATTTTGTGAATTACAGTGTGTGCTTGCTTCTGGAGGCACTGGTGGTGGGTTAACTCTCTCTCTGCTTGCTTCTGTAAAAGGGAGCCAGCCTTTTACCTTAACTTCCCCTGGATCTGTGAGTTTCAATATTTACTTTCCTCCCCCAAATTGTGCCTGGTTTGGAGATTCATCCCAACGACATGTGGCTGACTACGACAGTGACCAATACCTGAAAGAAACCATTTTGACTCAGTTTCAGGCCATGGCCCCTGGCTCTGTTGCTACTAAAGGTAGAACCAAATGTTTGGGACAAAGGAGCTTGCCTCAGAGCAGATAGGAAGCAGGAAATTGATACAGGAAGGGACCAGGAACAAGATAAATCTTTCCAGGGCACAACCCAGTGACCTGCTTCCTCCAACCAGACCCCACATCCTAAGTCACCTTCCAACAACGCAAGTAGTGAGTTGGAGCCTGGTTATAGGAAGTAGGTCACTCATTGGGAACTCACCTTTAAAAGGTATCTTGGGGGCTGGAGAGATTGCTCAGTGGCTAAGGTGCTTGCCTGCAAAGCCTGAGGGCCTGGGTTGGATTCCCTAGTAACCATACAAAGCCAGATGCACAAGTCAGGTGCACAAAGTAACCCATGTGTCTGGAGTTTGTTTACAGTGGCTGGAGGCCCTGACATGCCCATTCTGTGTGTCTCCCCCCTCCTCTCTAATAAAATTTAAAAATAAAATATTTTTTAAAAAGTATCCTGTTCCCAACTCCTCTCCCCCCCTTCTGCCAGCCATGAGGTGAGGGCCCTGCTATCTGTTCACCACATGACATTCTGCCTCATCACACAGGGGCCAAGAAGCAACGGGAACCATACACTGAAACCATGAGCCAAGATAAATCCTCCCTTGTTTTCTCATTTTGTCATAGTGTGTTAATTAATTCAGGAAGTGACTACTGGGAGGTAGAATGTTGACTATGGAGACAGTTGTACCACTATGTGAATATACCAGAAACCATAGACTTGTACAATTAGAGTGAGGTTCAAGGTATGTGAATTATATTTCAAAAAACTATTGTTAAATATGTTTTTTTAAAAAACTATTGTTTTTGAGACATGGAAGGCATCTCAATGACCAACTGCACTGAACACTGCTAAGACTTAAGACTAAGACTGAAAACGGGTCATTTGGTTTTTCTTTGTTTGTTTTTTCAAGGTAGGGTCTCACTCTAGCCCAGGCTGACCTGGAATTCACTATGTAGTCTCAGGGTGGCCTTGACTCACAGTGATCCTCCTACCTCTGCCTCACAAGTGCTGGGATTAAAGATGAGCTCCACCACGCCCCCTAGTGCTGGGATTAAAGGAGAGCTCCACCACACCCCCTAGTGCTGGGATTAAAGGAGTGCACCACAACACCTGGCTGGATTTTTTGACTGTGATAAAATTTCCATGTTATCCACATCTATGCGTACAGTTCAGAAGCATTAAGTACCTACGAACTTTCATGCATCCATCACCATTACCCAAAACTTTTTCACCTTCTCAAACTGAAATTCAGCACCCACTGGACAACACTCCCTTTTTCTTTTCCCCCTCACCCCATGGAAACCACATTCTGTTGACCCTATCAATTCAACTACTCTAGGTAGCTCTTATCAGTGAAATTACACAGTACATCTCCTTTGTGTCTGGCCCATTTCACTTCAGAATAATGTCTTAAGGGTTTCCTCATTCAGAATTTCATTGCTTTGTATTCTGTTGCATGCATATACTATGTTTTGCTTATTCATTCACTGATGAAATGTGACATCCATGAGGGTCTTGCAAGGTTCAGGGTCTTATCACTAATTACCACAGGTAATTTACCACAGGTGGTATAAGCCACAATCATTTAGATTTGAAAGATGGGAAGCCCAAGATCAAGGTGCTGGTAGTATCTAGTGAAGGTTAACCTCCTGGTTCATAGTCTTCTCATGGGTGCCAAGGCGAGCTGCCAGCACCGGATGAAATTTTTCCGGCCTGTGAGTAGCCAAGCTGGAGGGCGGAGTTGAATCTCCAAGAGACTTTTTATTGGTTAGAATCATTGAACTTGGAGTTAGAGATTGATGGTGCCCTGCTTGTTTTAAATCTTGTATTGGTTCAATCTGTTTTTGCTGTGCCTCATGTTTTGCGGTGTGAATGTTCTGTGCCATTATGGGTTTATTTTTGGTATTATGGCTCAGTTGAAAGCTGTGGGGACTTAAGAGTTGAGCTGAACACATTGTATTTACATCATGTATGATTATTAGTTTGTGGGGGCCAGGGAGGACTGTCATGGTTTGATCCAGGTGTCCCCCACAAACAAATGAATGTGTTCTGGGTAATCGATCCTCAGCTGATGGCAGTTAGGGAATTACAACCTCGCTAGAGCTGTGTTGTTGGGGGTGGGCTTATGGGGTTATAAACCAGCTTCCCCTTGCCAGTGTTTGGCACACCTTCTTGCTGCTGTTTCCAGTGCTGTGGTGGAGGTGATGTCCACCCCACTGCTCATGCCATCATTTTCCCTCCCAGGATGGAGTCTCCCCTCGAGTCTGTAAGCCAAATAAACCTATTCCTCCACAAGCCACTTATTTTTGAGGTTCTTTCTGCGCAGCAACTAGAAAGCTGACCACAACAGTTTTCTTGTGTGATGGAAAGCAGAAAGGACTAGTTCTCTTTCTCGTCTGATAAAGACAATAAAACCCCTTCATGGAGCTAGGAGCTCCAGCTTCATGACCTAAACACCTCTAAATATGCACTGGGAACTCTGCTTCCAACACACACCTTGGGGACAGGAACATTCAGCCCTGTGTACTTGGTTGCTTCCATGTGTTGATCATAATGACTGATGGTGGTACTAGGAACACAGGTGTATAAGTACCTGTTCAAGGCTCTGTGTCCATATCTAGAACTGACATTGGACTATAGCAGAAAGGTAGCATTATCCGTGGCCTTGGCAAGGAAAGCTGATTGGGGAAAGGCGTCCAAAACCAGAAGTAAAGGCAACTCTTTCAAGGTATTTTTCCATAAAGGGGAGCAGAATAGGGGGTGGGGCAGTCAGAAAAAAAATACCTTCTTGCAGTCAAGAAGAGACGAGAGCTGAAGCAGCAGGTGGCACGCTAAGGGGAGCCATGTAGATGTCGATGGGGGGGCAGTGCACATGGAGGGTGCGGGCTTCAGTACAAACGGAGCCCATGTGTCAAGGTGAAGGGAAGAGACACACATGATGTCAAGGTCAGCAAGTCAGAGGCTTCTACTAGAGGAAGAAGAGTGAAGGAAGTTACCCTACCCATGGTCAGACAAGCAGGCATTGGGGGCTGGGTGACAGGAGAGACAGGTGAAGAGTCCTCTGAGCACAGTAGCCTGCAGGCAGTTTGGGGGGACACTTAAGGTATGTGGTCAACTAAGAGAACTCAGTCAGCAGAAGTGTGTTTTGCTCCAGCCAAGTCAACATCAATGGAGCCAGAAGAGAGACGCTGAGAAATGGCTGTTGCGGAGGCTGGGGTTTGGAGTAACTGTCGTGATAAACTATATAAAGCCCGGGCAGAGAGAAGGAAAGGAGGATTTAGGAGGTGACAACCAGTGGTGAAGAAGCAGCTGGGTCAGTGATCGAAGGCTCCAGGGGTGTTGACAAAGGAGAGGGGTGTCTACAGTCAAGAAAAGTATGATTCGGACGGAGTCACTTACACACAGGCCCTTGCCATACAGAAAGCTCTTCACACATGACCTTCACCTTAACCAGAGGAATTTCAGTGGACGTGACACAAACAAAGGCTTGAAAAGCACTTGTACAAGCTGGGCTTATATTCGTGCATTCCTTGGAGTGTGAAAAGGATGATTATTAAATTGTTATATTTATTCAAATGTCAGGAGGGGTGCAGGGGAGTTTGTGAACCGAAGAAGGGGGGGATGGCAGGGGAGGTTAGGTGGGGCAAAGGAAAAGTCTGAGAACCATACATCCACATGGTCTAAGGGCCCGTGTACAAGTCCATGGGCCTAGGGAAAAAAACAAATACACTTTCCCACCCTAGCAAATGATCCAGTGCACAGTCCACATCATATACAGAGTTGAAAGAAACCAGGTACCTTCCTTCCATATAGATCATTTTATTGTAAAAATTTAAGTAATTACAAATCAACATTCTGGAAATCATTATGTATTAGCATATATATAGTTTCAAATGAACAAAAGGAAGAATCTGGTCAATTATACAGGAATAAGCATGAAGCTGTGATGGTGGTCGAGTTATTTCCCGAAGGCACTGATACATTAAGTGTGTTTCTCTTAAGCACCTTAGAAAACTATAAAATTCCTGAGCGGATCCTCTTGATCTGCTCATCCCACATAATTATAGCATGTTTTCCCAGCAGAGGCCACAAGGTGACGTGTAAACACATCGATCTCACCAAGATTCTGTATCATCAAAGAAAATCGTGTTTCTAGCTAGCAACTTTCCTTCTAGCCATGTTCAATGAGTAATCCACATGCACATACGAGGTTATGTTAAAATGATTGCTAAGGAATGAAAAGGAAAACAGCATTAAAAGTACTGCTAGGCCATTTGCTCTAGAAACCTGGATTATCATTTGAAAGACATCTCCTCTGTTAGCACAGGAGAGGGAGGGAACCTTTCATCCAGCGGCCAGTGATCACAGGTGACCTTCATGCTCAGCTTCATGCGATGGAGGCCTCAGCCCTCACAGGTTAGCTTTCTCCTTTGCAGACAGGTGAGATCCAGCCTGCATATAGGTGTGAATTGCATTCTGTTTCAAAAGAACAAGGCCAGGTTAGCTCACTCCCAGGCAGCCACAACCAGGGTTTATCTTCATTTGTTTACCCACATAAAAATCATAATTAGAACTCAACACTGCAAACTGTTTCATGTTGTCCAGTGCTAAAGTGGAGTTATTTAGATAAAATTCTGACTGCTCAGTTGCAGATAACAGTACTTAAAAGTCAATAATACCCTTGGAAAGCACAGTGCTTGATGGAGCCCACACACCCTCCTCTGTCCTAGGCAGGCTAAGCTGGACTCACCTTGGGCTTCTCGGCATTGTATTTGTCCAGAAGAGCCTGAATGCGGGCCCCATAGTCAGGGTGGACGTCTGAAAAGTTCTTGACCTAGAAACAAAGGAAGATAAGTCAAGCAACTCTGCACCCTTATCCGTTGCTCCCGAACGGAGCCTCTGTCCCCCAGAGAAAAAGGACATCTTAACAGAAAGCAGTGCCACACTGTGTTCATGACACAGATCTTCCAGGAAGGTTTGGAGGTCCAGTGAAGACGTCATACTCTTGGGGAAGTCACTTTACCCATTTGAGCTTCAGTGTACCTCTTGCTATTGAATAAAAAGGACTGGGTCTTTGTCTAATCCTGGCACATTGCTCCTAAAGTCTCCTTTATTTACCAGAATACAGCTGGTACCAGAAGGAGAAACCGTGTGATTAGAAGCCTGAGACTCCAGGACAGGGAGAGGACCTGGAGATGGATGGTGTCCAGTCACCTCATGGCTTCAATTAGGAGCAGTATAGGAGGGCATTTACCCTAAACCAACTAAATTACTAAATGCGCACTGGAAAAATGACCAAGGATCAGCAGATATTTCATAGCAGACATAGCAAGGAGAGAAAATAATCTGATATTGGTGGAGGATTGTCTCCCACGCAGCCGCACTAGCTCCTTGAGCCAGCAGATGGCCCCCTTCAGCTCCCAAGAGGACTCACGGCTTTCTTCTGGATGAAGAGCTGGGCGTCTTTGAGATGGCCAGCGATGTTCTCACACAGGCGCTTCCTCTGGTCCTCACTCAGCACCTTCAGGTAGAAGTCCCGCACCTGCTCAGCACCGCCAGGGGCGCAGGACGAAAGAGCCAGGTCACTCTCGATGAACAAAAAACTCACCAAGAAAACACTTAGGAAATGCAAGCTTTAAGAAGCATTGAACGTGTGAGGGTGCCAACTTGTGCCGGTGCCTTCGAGTGCCCTATGTATGCGAGTGCCCTCATGTGCCCTACCTCATGTGCCCGACGTATGCGGGTGCCTTCACGTGCCCTGCGGGTGAGGGTGCCTTCCCATGCTCCTTCTCTCATCACTTCTACACAGGTCTGAAAAGCTCAGCTGAGTCACATGCCCCTGGGTCCAGAGTTTCCCTGTGCTCTAAGACAAGGAGCAGAGCAGAGGTGACAGGTCCCCAACTCCTCAGGGGTTGCCATCTGGAACTCCCACCCCTCCCAGCTTCATGCTCAGCTTTAGCCTGGTTCTCACCATAATGCCGAGACCAGTTCTGCTCAACTCTTTGCAAGCATAACATCTTCAAAAAGGCAAGTCGGTTCTCATCACCCCTCGGGATTTATACCTCTCCAATGTTCACTCACGACTGTGACTCTTCTTCATGCTTGGAACTTAATGTAATTTTTAGTTGAGCTATGTTATTTTTTTTTAATTCATCTAGCTGGGGGTGGTGGCACACGTCTTTAATCCCAGCACTTGGGAGGCAGAGGTGAGTTCCAGGTCAGCCTGGGTTAAAGTGAGACCGTACCTAAAAAAAATTAATCTAGTATGCAAGAAAGAAGTAGGAAGAAAGAAAGGGAGAGAGAGAGGGAAAAAAGGAGGAAAGGAGGGAAGGAGGGAGGGAGGGCAGCTGCCGGCCTGAGTCTCTCGATCTACCATCTTGGACCAGAAGGAATTTCTAGCTATATTTCTAGTCATGCATAGCAGCCAACTTGTCACAAAAGCCCGCTGTCACATCTTTAGAATTTCTGTGAGCAAGTTTTCCACACCCCTCCCTTTTATTTCTGTACTTTTTCTGAGATCTGATCTCTTAAATCCTCGCTTTTTTAGCTCACAAGCTTCTTCTCTGGCTTTCCAGTATTCTCCACGAGAACAGGTTGGATATGAGCAAGTCCCCTCAGTCAGATACGAAAGTCCAAGTGAATCATCTTTCAAGAAGTAAATCTGAAGCTTTTCCCATATTTCCCAGGAAAATCTTATCTATCAATGAGCCTAGAACAACAGTATCATGGTTGCTTTTAAAATGCAAGTTTTATTTGATAAGAAAATCAATAATATATCTATTTCAAAGTATGTAATAACCTCATTACCCAATTACTTATTATAAGAGTTTTATGAGCTTGATTCACACCTGCATTGACCTTATACAAAGTAAATTCTTTGAGAGGTAGACAGGGAGACTAAATTCTACTGGAATTTACTTGGTGTTACCTGGATCACTGAAAATAATGCGGTTACTATCAGGCTTATGGGAGCTCTTGTGAATTCATCTAAGGATGGTTGATATTCCACAATAAAATAATACACATATACATACACAGATGCCTTTCAAAGACATCCTCATAGTGAATCATGTATTTATGTATATTTTGTTTGGAATCCACATTCCCAAGCTGAGAAACTCTATGTAGGTTCTAACTTAAAGACTAACATAAATGGCCCAGAGAGAACTCCAGGGCGACTGCATTCTTTGGCTGAGTGTGGAGAAAGTTGCACTGGGCACATCTCTGCCCTTAACAGAGGCCTCACTACAGCCACTCAAAGAAGCTACAGGTGACTGGAACCAGCCCAAGCAGTCAACTACAAGCTGACCAACCAAACATGCAACCCAGGGTGAGATCGGCCAGGCCAAACCTGACTCTCTCAAATGGGATAGAAAATTGGTGAAAGCAAGAGTGAAAGGTAGGCAAAAAAAGAATAAAATGGGAATGCTTGGAGAAAGCCACCACAAAGAGTAGTGAGGCCATGGGCGTGACCAAGGAATGGAAACCAGAGGCAGAGGGAGAAGTGGGGCCCTGGTGGGAATGAGCAAGGCACACTGGAAAGCCCTCCGTGGCTAGTGTGGATCTGCAGTTCTAGTCCCTGGCCTCTGGGCTGTTCTGTCTGGATGCTTAGATTTGGCCATGTTTAAGTGGCATTTGCCCACTTCTAGATTTCCATGACACCTCCCCAGCCATGTCCCTTCAATGACAGGGGAACTGAGGTGAGTCCCCATTTCTGGAATGGACAGAACAGATATACACTCTGCAGCTGCATCCTGCAGGGCCTGAGTTCCTGTGAGAGCTGTCCTCCCATGCAGTAGACACTAAGAGGTGGAGCCTCCACCACAGACAAGGAAGCCATTACCTGGGTGACATTGTCTTCATTGGCACTGTTGAAGCGCTTCACATCCATGGAGCACTGGGCGCTGTGCTCCAGGGCCGAGCGCTGCTGCTCTGGAGCGCTGAAGCTGTTGGGATAGTAGTTTGGAGCTCCGCCTTTAAAGAGAAGCACAGGTTCTCACTCAAGGAGATGCAAAACGAAGCTTGTCTGCAAGACACACGCATAGGGACATGGACAGATATTACACACACACACACACACACACACACACACACACACACACACACTTCCCACACATAGCCACAGGTAGTGCTGGGAGGGAAGATACCGCAGGCTTTAGGTGCACACGTGGGCTGCCTCTTGAAGGCCATTTCGACACCTCAGAAGTTCTCCTCCAATGGTTTGAATGACATGACCCCAGTGGCTGTGTGTTTTGAATACTTGGTCCCCAGCTGGTGGCAATTTGGGAAAGTGGTAGGGCTTTGGGGAGACAAAGCCTTGCTGGAGGAGGTGTGTCGCTGGGGACGGGCTTGGGGTGACAAGGCCCAGCTACAAGCCCAGTGAACTTCCTTCCTACTATGACACCCAGCTTCCGGCTCATGCCATGCTTTCCCTGCAATGATGAAACTGCCCCTCGAAAATGTAAGCCAAGGGGTAGGAGAGATGGCTCAGCAGTTAAGGCTTTCAAATTCCCAGGACCCATATAAAGCCAGATGCACAAAGTAGTACATGCATCTGGGGTTCATTTTCAGTGGCTGGAGCCCCTGGCATATCCACTCTCATTCTCTCTCTCTCTCTCTCTCTCTCTCTCTCTCTCTCTCTCTCTCTCTCTCTCTCTCTCTCTGTCTCTCTTCTTTGTCTCTCCCTGTAAATTAATTATTTATTTTTTAAAAAGCAAAAAGGTAAGCCCTTTCCTTCCATAAGATGGAGTGATCTGTCCCAGTGACAGACAGCAAAGTAGCTGCTGTAACACGTGTGAAGTCTCCTCACCAAAAAGACTCAGAAGTCTGATTTGGCCGCCATTGAGATCATACCCAGAGACAGTTTCATTTGAACGTGACCTCCATCTGAACACTGATCCCAGTTGTGCAGAGCAGCCTGGGAATTCTGGCTCTGCTCCCTCAGTTTACTCAGGAGCTGCAGCCCAGTCCCGCAGGAGTTACTGGGATGGGTGGGGTTGGAGCTCTGTGGATTCACTGTTTGCATCACAGAACTCCAGCCCACTGTTCCTTACGAGTTTGGAAGATTCTCAAGAGTTCTCTCCTCTGTGGACTACAGTGTTCTCCTTGATTCCATCTTCCCCTCACATTCTCTCTCACAGATATAAAAAGGGGAATTAGCATTATTTCAGATCTGGAATACGTTGGCACTCATTTATCTAGACTCATTAAAAGAAACAGTGACAGATTCAATCAAAATTTTCTGTGACTTCTAGAATAAAGTGTGAAGTTTTTCTTCTCATTTGGCATACCTATTGTCTAAACCCCACCTTACACTTTGACGGATATCAGGAGAAAGCTGACTTCTTAATATTCACGTGTGTGAGTACAGGCAGGCACGTGTCATGGCACACAGATGGAGGTCAGAGGACAACTTCTGACGTCAGTCCTCACCTTCCACCCAGGTTAGCTGATTCATTAGCTCTAGGGATTCTCCTGTCTCTGCATCCCACCTCACCATAGGTACACTGGTAATACAGACTCACATGCCTGCATCAGGCTTTATGTGGGTTCAGGGGATCCAAACTCAGGTCTCCATGCTTACGAAGCAAGCACTTTAGCCCCTGAGCTATCTCCCAAGCCCAGAAGCTTGAATTATCAGAGCTCACACTGCCTACAGAGGAATGTTCTAGAAACAGGAAGTGATTTATGAACACCAGCATGTGGTGGGAACACCACCTGGCTCCCTGCCAGACAGATTATCCACCATGGATAATGAAGAGAAGCCCCCCACCACACTGACCAAGGTGGGTGAAGGGAAAGGACACCCCCATATCATTAGGGACGTCAATTATTCACTCAAAGAAAATTTCCCTGGGTCAGCTATAAAAAAAAAAACATAAAAAGCAAAGTGCCCCAACCACCACTAACAAGAGATGGCTCAGCAGTTAAAGGCACTTGCTTGCAAAGCTTGACAGCCTGAACTCAATTCCCCAGCACCCATGTAAAGCCAGATTCACAAAGTGGTACACGCATCTGGAGTTCATTTGCAGTGGCTAAGAGACCCTGGCACATCCATTCATATTCATTCATATTCATTCCCCACTCCCTTTCTCCCTGTCTATAAACTAAAAAAAAAAATTTCTCTTTGAAATGTGCCTCTTGAGTAATTTTTAAATTCTAGTTCTAAACAAGCTTTGATCTTTACCCAAGATCTTTACCCAAGATCAAGATCCTACTCAAGGTAGGATTTGTCTTTAAGGCAACTGGGAACAATACGCCCTTTCATGAGGCTTCTGAACTCAAATGCTCTACTTCTAAAATTAAACACACTGTGTGTCAAATAGACCCTAAGCAGCTGTCTCATAAGGAGGCCACTGGAATGAAAACACAACTAGCTACTAGAAGCTCAAAATAAAGAGGCCCCTAACCCCCACCCCCATGTGCTATACAGCGACAAAGGAACCATAAAACAGGAGAAGAAAGTGCAGAAAACAGAGACTGTCCACCACCATGGGTAAAAGCATGGTTCATGCCTCTATAAACCCAAGGGAGCAGACATCCTGCAGCCACTCACTAATCCTATTAAACTACCTTTAGTTAGAAAGAGAGACACTTGTTTTAAGTACATGGAGTGGGCTTAGGGATAATGGTAACACAGGAATGAAACAGATGTATAAAAACGGTCACCAAATGGCAATATCTCAGTCATGTTACACTGTTGTTTGGTGTTGGTACTATAAGTGGATTTTCTATTTTTTTTTTTTCAAATTCCTTTTAGGGTAAATGTGTTCATTTTATCATACATGTACCACACAATGAACAATGTTCAATGCATTTTTGTTTTTAATACAGGCATCTATGCTATAAATAAACCTCACCAGTAAAGCTTTTGAAAAGATCCACTTAAGCAACCTATTACTGAAACACAGGTCCTGAACAGGAAATTAAAAACGAAGGTCTACATTAAAGTGTGGGATGTTGGAAAGGAAAAACATTGGCTAATTGGAGAAAGAAGTTAAAACTAGAGGCTGTCAGTCTGTCTATACATGGTGGCGCTGCAGAAAGAAACAAAGGCATGAGCTCTAGGTCCTCATGAGTTAAGGCAGGCTGGGGGATGGCTCAGTGGGTAGAGCGCTTGTCAAGCAGGCATGGAGACCTGAGTTCAGAGCCCAGCACCCTGTAATCCCAGTGCTGGCCAGGCTGCCTGGGGCTCTGAATACTTAGTCCAACTGAACCGGTGGGCTCTGGGTTCAGTAAGAGACCCTGTCTCAAAGAATAAGGTGGAGAGTGACCGAAGACCTCAATGGGTGCACACACATACACATATGTACATGCAAAAAAAGAGGGGTTTAAGGAATTGTGTGTTTTGGAACACCTAAGTTGTATGCACCCCATTACAGTCATTGTGCAAGATCTTTCTTCCAGCCTTTATGCGATGGGCAGCAAGTGAGAGCTGAGGCAGGAATTCAATAAAGTGTATAAAACACAGAAGCTGGGAGACACTGCAGGCCATTTAAACCCTCGCTGCTGGGCAAAATCTCTGGATTGCCGTCAGCATACACAGAGCAAGGTCACACCACAGGAGACCTCAAAGGCTGAGTGTGGGAACTACTGGTCTGGCATCTCCTCCCATAAGGTCTCTGTGCCCTCAGCCTTTACAAGTAGCCAAGACCTACCCTGATTGTCATGCATGCACATGGGGCCATCACGCTGGTAGTTGGCCACTCGGGCACGGTAGGGACAATTCACAGGTATCTGCAGATAGTTTGGTCCCAGGCGGTGGCGGTGAGTGTCAGGGTAGGCAAAGAGGCGGCCCTGTAGTCAGGAACAACAGACAGGAAATGGGCTGTGAAGTTCATTTTAAGTGCATGCTTACCACAAAACTAGTGTAGCTTCCTTCAGAAGAGCCATGTCTCTTCCCACTTATGAGGGAATTCGACCTGGATCTCCTCATCCCATCTGGTCATCCATAAACTTCACAAGTACCCAAGACAGTATTACCTACCCCACACCCCTGTGACAGGAAGGTGCCTTGTCATATTAATTTGCATTCCAAGGAAGTCTCAAATTATAAAAAGTTTGGTAGATCCCAATTCACCGGAATCCTGAGTTAATTTCAAACCTCCTGACCTCTCCACTCCAGGGAAAGAATTGATTATTTGCTCTGAAATTTTCTACAAAACCAACTATGTGGAAATTCTTCAAAGAAGCCCCTCCCACGCTGCAATCAAAATCACCTCAGATACACTCTGAGCTCTGTGCCTTGCTAGACTTGGGAAATGACCACCAAGCGAGCAAAACCTGTGGCTGGGAACTAGGCCCTCAATGCCAAAGGTAGTGACTGTAAGACCAGCTTAGATATGAAGATGAGAAGCACCTTGAGATTTCCTTCAGCTAAAAGCTTCAGACTAACTCTGCATTAATCTTGATGTCCAATTACTGAACTACTCCCATTATACAAAATTCCACTCTATGAGCAAATTTTCTTTTACAGATATGATCATTGCCTTGAATCTTGAAAGAGTAGTCTTGTGCTCCAAATTCTATATAGAAAAGTAAAAGCCAGGTTAACAAATGGGACGGGATGCTTAGAGAGGGGAGGAAAAGATATTGACGGAGGGGAGGGAGAGAAGAAAAAGAGGGAGGAGGGAAGGGGTGCCTCCTGGAGCACTGGACACTGGGCTTCAGAGACATGGCGCCCCTCAGTAACAACATACAAAGGGGGGTGGAACTGGGTTGACTCCTAGGCTATCCATAACGCCCTACCCCATGGACTGATCCAGACTACCCACAGCGAAGGATATCCAACTGATTGGGGACAGGGAAGAGGGGTATTGGGAAAATGGGGATACCAACTCATTATTTGCTCATTCAATATATTTAATTATGGATAATAAAAAAAAGTCAATCTGGGGCTGGAGAGCTGACTTGGTGGTTAAGGTGCTTGCCTCCAGAGCCTAAGAAACTGGGTTCAATTCCCCGGCATTCACATAAGCCAGATGCACAAAGTGGTGCATGCATCTGGAGTTCATTTGCAGTGGCAAGAGGTCCTTTCTTTCTCTGTATCTCTCTGCTTACCCTGAGATTACATAGTGAATTCCAGGTCAGCCTGGTCCTAGACCCTACCCTGAAAAAGAAAAATAGAAAGGGGTCCTGGAGATGGCTCAGTAGTTAAAGGCACTTGCTTGGAAAGTCGGGCCACCTGGGTTCAATTCCCCAGTACCCTTGTAAAGCCAGATGCATAAAGTAATGCATGTACCTGGAGTTCCTTTAAATTGGCAGGAGGTTTGGTTGTGCCCATTCTCTCTCTCTCTCTGCTTATAAATGAAGAAAAATTATTTTAAAAAAATAAGGTAGGGTCCTTAGTACTGTGACAGTTTCAGGCAAGTTCCACAGATTCCATGCCTGACCCCTTCCCCCTGAGTGGGAGGTGTCCCTAGCTAGAGTTCAGACCTAGATTCTGAAAAGGGTTGGTCAGATATGTCTCTCTGACTTACCTGGCTGAGGTCTTAAAAGTCACTGAAACAAAGTCCAGCCCTTTTCCCTCCCCAACATGGCCTAGAAGGACTGAGGAAGGTCCATTAGGCTGTGGTGAGGGGCTGGGTTTCTTTCCCACATGAACCTTTCCTTCTCATGATCTTTCCTTCTGCTTGTTCGGCTGAACAGCATAGATCTTGTTAAACCGTCTCCCACGTGTTCCCTCCACACTGGTAGCTGGAGATCTCTGTAACTCCCATTTTCTTTTAAATAAAGTCTCCCACTATACCTTAAAAAAAAAAAAAA
>PVHP010008500.1:0-53157 GCA_004024765.1 Zapus hudsonius | reverse complement strand
ACGTAGTACATTTCTGAACTGAAAGAAAATTGAGTTTCTGCTGAATTGTTTATGGCTGCTGGAGAAACAAGAGAGGTTAATTTCACACTGTTTAATATAGCTTTGGAAGAACGCAAAATAAAATAATGCCTGAACAGAACAGCGGTAGACTGAAAGTCTACCCTCCCCCAAGCAAAATAAACTCAATGTCATTTTAGACCTTTAAAATAGATTTTAAACTCTTATGAATTCAGATCCTGAGGGATTATGTTAAGTAGTTGTTACAAATCATATCTTGTGCCAAGTAACATAGACAAAAAACATGCAAAAATATGATTAGATTTCATTGAAGATTCTATCTATTCCGTATTATGGTTGGATTTGAATTTTTATATTTATAGACATCATCACATCACACATGGTAAATGACTGTACAAGATGCATATAGAAAATTACATTGGTTTACCTATATGCAGATGAATACTTGTGCATTTTTATCATCTTTTAACTTCCTTTAAATTTTCATTTACTTATTTGCAAGCAGAGAGAGAGAGAGAGAGAGAGAGAGAGAGAGAGAGAGAGAGAGAGAGAGAGAGAGAGAGAGAGAGAGGACGAGAGAGGGAATGGGCACACCAGGGACTCCTGGCACTGCAAATGAACTCCAGATGCAGGCACACTTTGTACATCTGGATTTACATGGGCACTGGGGAATTTGAGCCTGGAAAACCATGCTGTGCAAGAAAGCGCCTTTGAGCACTGAGAGTTATCTCCAGCCTTATCTTTGTTCATTTATTGTTGTTCCTTTTTTGAGTTATAGCCCAGGCTGACCTGGAATTCACTATGTAGTATCAGGGTAGCCTCAAACTCATGGTGGTGATCCTCCTATGTCTACCTCCCGAGTGCTGGGATTAAAGACATGTACCACCATGCTCGGGTAGCCTTATCTTTAAAAATAATAATAATAATTGAATTTATTTATTTTCAAATAGAGACAGACAGGCAAGAGAGAATGGACATGTCAGGGCTTCTAGTTGCTGCAAATGGACTCCAGATGCATGCACCTCTTTGTGCATCTGGCTCTATGTGGTTACTGGGGAAAGGAGCTCTGGCTGTTGGCTCTGTAGGCAAGTGCCTAAAGCTCTGAGCCATCTCTCCAGCCCTATCTTTTAACTTCTTTAAAACAGTACTGGCTATCTGGGGGGATAGCTTAATGGAAAGAGCACTTGCTGCTCATAGGTGAGGACCTGAGGTCAATCCCTAGACCCCACCTACAAAGCCAGAAGCCACAGGGGACTTCAGTAACACCAGTATGCTGACCACGGGGAGACAGGAGGACAGTCACAGTAGTCAATAAGAACAACAGAAAGAGAGAGGAGGCTTTTCCCTGTTAGAAAGTTGTCCTGCACCTTGGCACATGTGCCTGCCCACCTGCACTCACACACACAGAGACTTGTTGGCTTCTCAGGGCTTGCTCACTGCCTAATGGTGTGTAAGGCCCTGTCTCAAAAATGAGGTCGAGAGCAGCTGAAGATGACACCTCACATTGACCCTGGCCTCCACACGCAGGCACTCACACGTGTGCCTACGAATCTCAAACAGCACAATGCAGAACAAAGGCACTGGAATCTATCTATTGTTTCTAGGCCTTGTGGTGGAAGAAAGGATTAATGTACATCACCAACTTATTCACCACACTGATCATCCCTTTACTGTATTTGGGGGGGAGGGATCATTAATTTTAGGGAGAGCACTTCCTGTTTCAGGCTGGCATTAGAGAGTCATAATGGAAGGGAAGGCAAGATCCTAGGGTTGGTTTTGAACATAACAAATTAAAGTCTATGTTCCAGGGTCTCAGACAACATAATGAATCTCAGTCAGCACTTTGTTATGAGAGTAGAAATATAATGCGAACCACAGATCCAAAGCACATCACATAAATAAGTTTGAATTTTCTACCCAGAAACATTAAAAATAATAAGTATAATTAAGTGTGATAATATATTAATCTAATAGGAAACATTCTTATTTCAATATTTTTTCCAATGCTCATTAAAAGCATGTGTAGTTATTTATAGTATGAAGTTATTTCATTCTCCATCAATGCTATAGGTGCTATATTCTGGTAACTACTTTTCTAGAAAAGGAGAGATTATTAGAGACTAATGATAAAGAGACAATTAGGTAGTTGTCATACTGAATTGACTGGTTCTCCTGCTTCTGTATTTTAATATACAATTGACCTTGGGTAATTTACCACTCCGAGACACTCTGCTCTGTAAAGGGAGAAAGTACAAAATGCTTGTCAGGTTAAATAAGCACTTGATACAATCAGTCCATTGTCTGCCTATTGTTGATGACACCACATGCTTTGGGTACATGATACCAAGAAATCAAGACTCCTCCCTGCTGATTCGCTCTCCTGCTGCTGAAGCAAGCAACAGAGGCTGCTGGGGGAGAAAAGTCAGCAACAGTCTTAACCGGCAGAGTTAAGACCTTTCAAGCTACCTAATTGGCCAGCAAGATATGCCCATTAGTGTACTAGTGAGCATATCTGTTATCAGGGTTACCAAATACTCTGAATTTGAAGCACACTCCACTAGACAGAATTCATTCCTGATACTGAAAACTTAGTCAAATCCTGCAGCTGGGAAGGTCATAAGCCCCAAGAGATGGAAAGCTACTTTTTGGCTAAATGGTATAATATTATGCCCATCCAACTGTCATCTAAATATTTATATTTACACTCACATATCAGGGCTTTTCTCACTTTGGTTAGAGAAGTTTTTCAGATGGGCAGTGACTACTCTTGAGACTCAAAACTCACGGAATGTTCGCCACTAAATGAGACATCTCTATCACCTCCTCCAAGGCTCGGTCATCTTTGTGGATGAAGCGTCAGAAAGAACGTGAGAGGCAAGGAAGGGAGAGGAGTGCTTTGGAAAGCTGTCTTCCAGATCCATAGTGGCCATTGAATAGATGACATCATGGTCACTGTTACCTGCGCAAGATGTGCATAACATCAGGCTGATCAACATGTTGTCATAGATGATGGGGGAGGGGAAAGGAAATCCAATAGGAGAGGAGGACATGGGAAAGAAGAGGCCGAGCAGTTGAGGTGGAAGAGAGAATTGGGACAAAGGAGGGAGCTGAGAAGGGGTTATACAAATCATTCATAAAGTCATTTAAATTAAAAATGATAGGTTGGGAGGTAGATAAAGGTATTTTAAAAAGACTAATTTAGAATAAAAATCATTCAAGAATGATGAAATGAATTTTAAAAACTGATAGTAATTATTTTAATCTGTAAATTTATAGCATTAACATTGCGTGTTTGTATGGATGTCAAGAAATATATATAGGGCTGAAGAGATGGCTTAGAGGTTAAGGCATTTGTCTGCAATGCAGAAGGACCCGAGTTCGATTCCCCAGTGCCCATATAAAGCCAGATACACAAGAGGGCATATGTGTCTGGAGTTCGTGCTGTGCCCATTCTCTCTCTCTTTCTTTCTAATAAATAAATAAAATATATTTAAAATATATATATATATATATATATATATAATGAGGTGATTAATATGAAATGGCACAAAGCTCAGGTAAGATACAGGGGAAATGTAAAGTGGAACCTCTTCCTGATAATTAGCTTTTAGCTTTGAAGGGTAGGAAATTCTGTAGAGATGGCAAGACAGAATCCATATATCAGAGAGCAAAAGAGTGAATGAAAGTGTGGTGTGAATGGAATTAATCATAAAAGTGACTAGTATTATTATCATATTTCTTTTTTGGAGGGAAAAGAGTAAGACAATTATTCACTGTACTTAGTTAACATTTGTCACATATTACCTGAGGTTCAGTCAGGAGGTGAAGCTAGTTTCGATGTGTCAAGGAGGTTGGCTTGCATATGAAAGCACCTTTCCTGAGCATACTGAATCCCAGGATTGGGATGAACGCTTGCACCCTGACACCCACCATGAGAACCTATGATAACATACTTCAGCTAGCAATACACAACGCTAGAAATTCATCTTGATGAAATTCCCTTTTGAAAAGTACCATTAGCCTAATTCACATTTTGAAAATAATGGAAAAATATGACTCGAATTCTTTGAGTAAAGTTTTAAGAAAATGCAATGCAGAAATCTCACAGTTAAGTTGACAAGATACACAGAGTGTTTTAAGAATCCAGGTAGCCAACCTTCTGTGTGACAAGAGCAAGTTCCAGAGAAGACCAGAATCTAAAGGAGAGGCTAAAAGACCCTACAGCCATAGGCAAACCCAGAAAGTTCTGAGCTCAGCCCTGAGAAACTAGCCACAATAAAAACAGATTGATTAAAAAAGATGCAGAAACAAACAAATCTAAAAGGCCTTGAAATTTCATCTGCCCTTATTCTGTTTTCACTTAGACTGAAAATAGCATCGTTTGCCTTGTGATTTACAGTTTACAAAGTGTTTTAGAATTTATCCTATGCCGAAACTTCACAACTCGGGGACATGAGAGATGATGTAAGAGTCTTAGACAGGAACCTGCTCACACCTCTCCCTCCCTCTGCAGAGACAGAGCCCAAGATCTCCCAGGCTCCTGTTCTTCCCACTGTGCCCTTCCTGCTTCAAGTGCAAGGGTATTTCTACTTAGATCCTGCCCCAAGGTAGGCTGGGCAGATGAAGATTAGTTGTTGAAGACACAGCCTTCAGTGAGCACAAATGAATAACTCATTACAAGCAACCAGGGGTTTAGGCAATAACAAACATGTGTTTGGTAGACCTCCCAGTAGACATGCAGCGCTGGTATTCCAAAGGGAAGAAGGATCTCTTCTCCCTAACTCTTCCAGGCATCCTGCACTTCTGCCTTTCCAGTTCATTCTTTGAAATGAAGTCACAGTACTAAGGTGGACATCTCATGGCACATAGACTTGAAAGAGAGAGGGGGGCATAGGAAGTAGAAGGAAGAAGGGGAGGAGAGGGAGGAAAGAAAATGGATAGGACTGAGGCAATTCTGAGAGATGAGTGTCAGGAAGGAATCTAAGGGACTGGAGCTGATTGAACACGAGCCCTGGGTGAGTGAGGGGTGGAGGGGACATGTTCTGCTCTCCCTGCAACTCTGCTCAGGGTGCTCTCGCTCCTTGTCCTGTCTCTGTGGTCTTGAACCAGCTTGTTTGTGTTGAGTGCTCCCTCGACCTTGTCAGTCACACTCGAGGATTCTACAAAATAGTGCGAACAGAAGCCAAGATGCTAATTTGATGTGACTCTATAATGATGAAGTGATCCTCAGAATTAAAATAGCAAGCATTTTTTTTCCATTGGGTTATTGTAACAGGATGCTGCCTGGCTTTTCATTTTCACCATTCAAAAAGTGTTTCTTGGGTGTCAAGAATGACCTCACCTTTCAGCAGGGTGAGGAGGAGCTGGCAGTGATTAAAATATTTGTTTTCTCATATCCATTTCAAAGATGTTTTTGGAACTATGAACTTCCATATTGTAACATGACCACTGATGTTTCTTTATAAAGTGATACAACTAATAATGATTTAAAGAATTTCATTGATTTAATGAAGTGACACTGGTATTTCATTGGAAATAAACTTATGTAATTTGTATATTCATTGATTAAAAAAAACAAACCTAAACTTCTTTGGCTCTTTGATAGTCATGGCTAGAGAAGCTAATATATGCTGATGATGAGATATTAGAAGTAGCATCTAAAGTCTTTGAGCCAAAGAGGCTGTATTAATTGCTCCTTCCGCCCTACACAGAACTTCTGTTCACAAAATAGAACAGAACTTGGCTTAGGATTTTTACACACAGAACATATTTAAGTGTTATCTAACATATATTGATGAGTTGAGATTAATAATGCAAAATAAACCTTTGGGAGCATTGTTTAAATTTTCAAATACTTTTAAGAATTTAAAATATTTATGCAATGCTTATGAATTAGACATTGTCTATCCATTATCATATAAGTTCAATTATTTGAGTTCTTTGCCCCAATCTTTGTTTTAAAGTAGCCTGTAAGAAATAATGTTATCACATTGATTCAACACTTACCACATTTCCTCAGCTTCTAGCCATGCAACTTGGAGTTCTCCACACTACACTTTCACTGGGAATTACTGTTGGAATATTTTCATAGACCTGTCCATAATTCATTTCTTTACATCATGTAATTCTTGATCTGATATCCTACCTGTAGAGGAGCCCTTTCAGGCCACTTACATTTTCACTCTCTTTCTGTTACCCTAACTTATTTTTCTTAATCATATGTTATTGCATAAAAGTAAGAAGTTTATTTGTTTATGTAAAGTTCCATATATGACATATATTATATCCCCAGTAAGATGTAATACGAGACTGTCCACAGCGGAGCAATGTTTCCTAATCAGTCTGTTGAGTGGTGCAGACTGAAAGGTAACAACTCACATACCTTCAGTGCCAGATAGGTAAGCAGACCCTGCACAAGACAACAAGATGTGGTAGAAGCAACAGCCCTATGGGCAGTTTAAAAGATATTGAAATAAAATAACTAAGGGCTGAGAAGATAGTAAAGTTGGTAAAGTGTTTGACTTGCAAGCAGGAGGCCCTTCTGAATTCATTGCCTAGAACTCATGTAACAAAGTCAGACATTATAGAGTATGTCTACAATCCCAGTGCTGGGAAGGCCAGACAGCCTACTTGGTGAGTCTCAGGCCAATGAGAGGCTGTGGTGGTTTGAACATCAATGTAGGTCCCCCCATAGCCTCAGGGTTTTTTGACTGAGATTGGTTTTGCTACTCTGAGTCTCCAGCAGGTCCTGATGGGGAAGAAAGAGGTTTGTCACTGGGGGTGGATCTTGAGGGTCAGCCCTGCTGGGTGTGTGGAGAGCACTTTGAGCTCTGGCAATTTGTTCATTTTGCTGGCTATTGGTTTTCTCTCTCTGTATTGTTGTAGGGACATCCATGATGGTGCATCCCCTGGAACTGAAGCCTGAAATCAACCCTTTCCTCCATAAGCTGCTTTTCCCAGCAATGAGATGGGAACTGCAAAAGAAACCCTGTCTCGAAAATGGTAGGTGACACCTAAAAGAATGACACCCAGGGTTATTCTCTGACCTCCACACACCCATGTACACGCATGTAAATACCTGCACCTGCACACATATATGTATGGATAATAATAACAGCAACAATAACAACGATAATGCTTTTTTGACCAAATAAAGTGCTAAGGGGGCTGGAGAGATAGCTCGGTTGTTAATGATAATTGCTCGCAAAGCCTCATGGCCCAGCTTTGATTCCCATAACCCACGTGAAGGTAGATGTACATAGTGGCATTTGCACCTGGAGTTTGTCTGCAGTGGCCAGAGGACCTGGAGCTCTCATATTCTCTCTCTCTCTCTCTCTCTCTCTCTCTCTCTCTCTCTCTCTCTCTCTGTCACACAAATAAATCAATATAAGCATTTAAAATGCCTCTAAGAATTAGACTGGGCTTGACTGGCTTGTGTTTACATAAGCTGGGCACTTATGGGTAGCAACAATCAGGTAACGATCACTTGGGAGAAAGTCCAATATTATTTCCAGTAATTTATTCTCATCTCTCCCCATTTGGTCTCATCACTCAGCATTTCTCTTTGGGATATAAAGTAAATTAATAGAGCCTGTGTCCAGTTCAGGGTTTTAGAAGTTCATCTCCCTATGGATAGAAAACTTAGGAACCATAAATGGAAATGAAAACCATCATTAGGATTTCGCCAAACTTAAGAACATAAAATTAGTGTTGAAAATGTGAGTGTGTATGGTGGGGCCGGGGGGAGTTAGGTTACTAAGGACAGAGAGAGAATAGACAATGTCACCCTTCTCTTCTGACACTCACTCAAGTCTGCAGAAGTGAATTCATGAGGCATGCTCATCCTATGAAGTACGGATCAGTTGAGTGAAATGGCACAGCCATTTCGTGCACAGCACAACGAGCCATCCTGTCCTGGGACTTTATGGTTTACAGAGCTTAGGTGAGTCTCTGGATGTCCTAGCTGGTCTGTGACCGGGTTGGGATTCAGTCAATCTATTACCACCCACTATTTATATTTCTCTGCCATTAGTGTCCATGTCTGGTTACCTTGGGTTGGGATTCCCAATCACAAATGGTAGCTTATATTTGTCAACTCCACTTATGAGAAAAATTAGGCAAGCAGGATGTAATGATACTGTCACGAGTTCCTTGAAGACAGGCTCACACATCAGTGACCACGGAAATCTGGTTCATTCTCCTCCATGGCTCAATGTGCCTGTTCACATTTCCCCTGCTGCAATTTCATGTTTATTTAGTTACTTTTATTCAGATTTCTACTGAAGTGCAGGAACATTTTGCAATAGAGACATCAGCATTTTCAACAGGACTTCATGATTTTTTTTTTTAACAAGGATCACCCTTGTAGAAACTTGCCATAATTTAGATTAATTTATGGTGGAGCTGTCAAGCCTGGAATTAACAGAGAAAACCCAGCAAAAACTAATCTGTTAGTTCAAGGCAAAGATTTCAACCCTTTAATCACAGCTAAACTCTTTTCCTTCTGGGGCACCAAAGCTGTCTTCACAGCAGGTTGCTGCAGAATGTCTGCAATGTCTAAAGGGAGAAATATGCTCAAATTGCAGTTCAAATACTGTGGTCTTAAGCAGCAGCAGCTCGTAGAGTCTGTTAAATTCTCTGCCTCTTTTTCTTTTCTGGAATCATTTGACTAGTGTCTTACCTTGTTCATAGAATCTACTACTTTCCAAACAAGATATTATCAGTTAGGCTTTTAAAAATAAGATATTGGCTTAGGAAAAGACGACCAAATTGTCAGTGGGCTTAGATCAATACTGGAACTCAACTAATAAATTTGTTTAAATTATGTGAGACTCATCCAGAAAAATAATAGAGAGTACTTCTTTCTGAGCAAATTTATGTGTAAGGGGCCATGTGCTGGAGCTAAGTCGAGGGGCTTTATTTGGTGGGTGTCAGGAAAGAGCACAGCCCACCATGGCCTCACTTGGTTCTGTTTCTGGGACTCATTTCTAGAGTGTCGTGTTTCTCAAGGAGATGTGAAGAACTAAACCTTAAAAATAATTCAGACAGGATACCAAATAGCTCTTAGGGAAAGGAGAAATATTTTCTCCAAATTATTATTTTTTTCAACACAATCAGAAAAATCTATGGCTTTGATATTTACTTACAGATCCTGCATCACCTTATATTTCTAAGACATGTTAATATTGAATGAAGTGTTTTAAATTTGCAAAGCCATGCATGGTGGCTTAAGCCTGGAATTGCAGCACTCAGAAGGATGAAGCAGGAGGATTGCCTAGAGTACAAGGTCAGTCTGAGCAATAAGGTTCCAGGATAACCTGTTCTGGGCTACAATAGTAAGTTCCAGGAAAACCTCTGCTGGAGTGAAAGTCTATCTTTATCAAAATGAAGTTACAAGAGAATGTTACATGCAGTTTAATATATTTCATGTATCATTCACACAGTTGTGGATAAGCTATCATTTGAGAGAAGTTAGAAATTTAAGAAAAAGAAAAAAGACTGATTGTAATCCTCAAACAGAACATACTGGTATATATTCTGTTAGTCTCTTGTTGTACAAAGTGCAACTTCAACATTCGAATTGAACGACCACTTCTATATTTGAAAGGTTTATTTATTACATAGAATCTTTGTATGAATAAATCATGTATAGGGACCTCTGCTTCTCTCCACCCTGCCCCCATTCCACTAAGGGCCCACCTCAGTGGGATTGCTGGTATCCACCGTGGGGTTGTGGGTTATGGGCTGTGTGAATAGCAGTCACTGGGGGCAGGGGGCAATGCCTCTGGATTTTCCCACCTAGGAAATACTTTTTAATCAATATTCTTCTTCATTCTTATCAGCTCACCATTATTATATTCCATATAATTGAAAAGTTAAGGAGCATAGAATCCATTATCAATGATTAACAATTGTCAATAAAAAATAAATTATTAAATACCACTGAAAAATGTTTATATGTTTATATTAAAATATGTTTTCCTGGGACTGGAGAAATGGCACAGCAGTAAGGGTTCTTGCTTGCCTGCAAAACCTAATGACCCAGGTTTGATTTCCTAATATCCACATACAGCCAGATGAATAAAGTGGTACATGAATCTCGAGTTTGTTTGCTGTGGCCAGAGGCCCTGGTGTACACATATTATCTCTCTCTCTCTCTCTCTCTCTCTCTCTCTCTCTCTCTCTCTCTCTCTCTCTCTCACACACACACACACACACACACACACACACAATCTTACTCTCCTTGCAGATAAGTGGATTAATTATTTAAAAAATACATTTCCTATAAGCCTTCCTTCCCTTTTAGCTTTAAAATTCAACCATCTCTCTCTCTAGTTCAATTTTATGATCCATAATTTCTAGTCATTTCTCAGCTATTTTACTAAATTAATCTCATAAAGAATGCAACTACCTCTAATTTAAATGGAACTATGAAATATCTGTGGAAGCAAATTGAATCTGGGTTCAAACATTTGTGCTTCAGGATCCAAAAATTCTTTATAAAGAGATTGTAGAATCAACATATCCAGAAAAAAAAATGTTCTTCTCTTGAGCGAATCACTTTGTGGCCTCTATTTTCCCATTCTTATTGAATGTTGGCTTTTGTTCACTTCTGTATAAATTCAGAAATATGACTCAGTAAGACCAACAGCTATAATGGATCTGTCGAATAGAATTGAAAACTATCTTTCAAATAACACTCTTTCACGCTGAAGGCTGGCCTTCACTGTGACCTGGGGCAGCAATGCTTACATATGATTGTCTCAGCAAGGGAATATATCCACACATTATACTTGGTGACTTAGTGATTCATAAAGAGCTGTCTCTTTAAGAACTTCTGATTAGGCCTAGATGTAGATAGCTTAATAAAATCCTACCTAACTTGGATTAAACTTCATATCTATACCCAGAGGGCAAATACATTTCTTCCAAAGACTTACCTTTCTTCATCCTTAAGAATTCCCTTTATAAAATAAAAGGAAAAACCCATGAATTCATTCAGCAAATAGTTTTAAAGCTATCCTGTCTATCCTGCATGTTTTAGGTCAATTTTTTTTTCCATTCTAGCTACTCATTAAAATGCCCCAGCACTTTAAGAGTACGCTTGTGACACACCGATGACAGCTCCATAGTCAGTGAATGTGACCTTGTAGGCCAGAGTGCAGGAGCTTTCTCCAGACAGTGAGATTAGTGCCTTGTTCTCAGGGTACTTATTCTTAGAGAAGAAAACTACTCAAACACTTATAATGCTTACCCTTCTGTAAGTATAGTAGGCTAGAACTTTCTTACAACACAATACTTGATGAACACTTTTATAGTCTAAAAGGCGTAGAAAATCCACTAGTCAGGGATAAACTATAAAGCCAGAAAAGCAGATGATGAGTGAAGATGGGGGATTGCTCGATTTTTGTGACCCAGAGATTGAGGTAGAGGTGGGTGGAATGATATTTGGCTAAAACCTTGAGCTCCTTGTGGCAAAGACCACACTAAATAAGGAGAGGAGACACAAAAGTTAATGACAAGGGATAACTTAATGCAGATGTGCACACAGACTTACATCTGCATACACCCCACTCTGTAAATGCCCGAGAGACAGTGAGCAAAGTCTATCATTCTGGCTTCGTTCCAGATGGTAGTTAAAGCCAACAAATATATCATGATCACTGTCCAGCCCTCATGGATCACAGTGTCAATATGCTCCAATTTTTATGGTTCTTAAAATTACAGTTTGTGAGTTATAACTTTAAATAGGCCCGATCTAGGTTTCTCATAGATACAAGAAAGAAGAGATCATAACTTCATTTTGCTATATAAAGAATTGACACAGTGACACTATCATCACTTGTAGCTAAGAATTACAAAGGGGAAGTGCTCAGATGATGGCTTAGAGCTTAAAGGCACCTGCTTGCGAAGCCTGTGAGCCTGGGTTCAATTCAGAAGCTACCCTTTTAAACTGGATACAAAAGTAGCAGGAACATGTGGTGTTGCATTGCAGCAGTATGGCACGCCCACGCATACACTTGCACACACACACACACACACAATTAAATACATAAATGTTTTAAAATTTAATTTTAAAACACAAGCAAGAAGTCATCACATTAATTTTTTTTTAAAAAGAAGTCCTCACATTTGAGAATAAACAGGAAAGGTAAAAATAACTTAGTAAATTAAAGTAGTAACTATCTAACTAAGGAAACATATAAAGAATCAGATGAGTAAAAATTTCAGAAATTATAATAATTAGACCACATATATACTTACGATAGCTTTAAGAAATGAGGAGAAAATGAAAACATTTTAAAATCTGAAATCAAGATAATATAAATGATTAGTCAGATTTAAAAAAAGAAAAACTAAACATGACTCTAAAAATAAAAGATATACTCACTGAAATTTAAAATAAAAGTTTTATGCAGAGGAAAACTCAGTATAAGACAGATGCTGCTTTGTTTATTAACAGGAAAGTGGATTATTTTTAGGATACTAACTACTGAGAACATTGCCCTATTGTCTTTCAAAGTAGACCCTCCACCAAATAAATGAGATATTTCTTACCTGTTCATGAGAGAAGTTTCCCCCAGAAGAGGAGAAGCCATCCATAAATCCTAAACTCTTTTAGGATTTCTAATGGAAGGGGATGAGGAAGTTTTCAGGCTACTAAGGCAGATTTTCAATGATGCTAGGGACCTACCAGGTTCTGGTCCACCCCCTCTGTGAGGCCCAAAGAAGCTGGAAGAACCATGCATACATTTTATAGAAATGCAGCAGAAATGAATAGAAATGACTTTTAACAGCCCCCATGGGATTAAGCACGTATGTCATTTTATCCTGGTTGTAA
The DNA here is from genome assembly GCA_004024765.1 of Zapus hudsonius. Taxonomy (NCBI): domain Eukaryota; kingdom Metazoa; phylum Chordata; class Mammalia; order Rodentia; family Dipodidae; genus Zapus; species Zapus hudsonius. Next base: position 40,298 of record PVHP010008500.1, on the reverse strand, counting down.
CTGAGCAGATGATTGGTCTCCACCATCATTGACAAGTATTGACTGGTTGAATTAATGCTATAATACTCAGGGGGGGCTTAATTCCTTATGTCCACAAGTATTCAATTAACCAAATTGATACAATAAGTAATCCAAATAGAAGAAATGAACTAGAATGAACTTCAGATCACATATAAAATTCAGGTATATCTTGAACTTTAGTGCATGTGACAAAATTCTCAAAAAAGATATGGAATGATATCTATTTTTGAAAGACAAAGATTATATATATATATATATATATATATATATATATATATATCAGCTGTGATTACCAACTAGAGACCTTCAGCAAGACCATGCCTGCTGACATTGCCTCATAGGAGGAGGAGGTAAGGAGGATTAGTAGAGCCTCCCTGAGGTTCCATCACTCTCTCTGGTGACCATCTCAGCAGTACAGTCTACAGAAATGCCAGAATACATAAGAAGTAGGTCCACTGAAGGGGAGCTCCATCTTTTCAGCTTTGGGGAGGTTGTCACCCATGCTGGGGTCTGACTTTCCTGGGACCCAACTGCTTTGGCTTTCTATAGTGTCATCGGCAATATCTCATCCACACTCTTGAAAAAAGAACCAGTACAGTCAGTTGTCCATTCAAGCTGAGCTTGAATAAGACCATATCTTTGATTGGTTATTGATGCTCTGTTGGGAGAGACATAGATATTCCTTCACATCTCACCAGGAAAAATTCACTCAACAACCTGGTTTACTTAGTATGATTTCTTCCAGGTTCACCCATGTTGTCACAAATTATGAGATTTTCTTATTTATTAAAGCTGAATAATATTCTATCATAAATGTGTATTTGGCCTTTTTCATCATTCACTTATTATTAGACACTAACTGTTTCCACATTTTTGAAAGAAGCATACAATATCTCAATAAACAGAATAGTGAAATGATCTCTTGCAGATACTGAGTTTACTTCTATGGGCTATTTGTTCAGTAGTGAGATTACTGGGTCATATAGTAGTTAAACAAAGATTGAATTTTTAAGTGAAATGCAAGAATATACTAATCATAAGGGAAACGGTGCATTTGGTCAATTAAAAATTATGAACATGTGTTCATTAAAAGTCACCACACTGAGAATAAAAGTTCAAGCCTCAGGTTGGAGAAGGGACGATAAAACTGAGGGAGAATTAGCATTCTGATTACATATTCCTATGAGTAAATTAAAAATGAATGATAGATTAATTCATGGAAAAATGGACAAAACAAAGGAAAAAAATATTCCCAAAATAAGAAACATGAGTGATAAACATCTGAGGTGATGCTTATCTTCATTAGTAGTGAGACTTAATTAAACACCCTGATTTATCATTTTATATTCATGAGGCTGGAAAAAAAATCAGTAAGTCTGAAAATAGCAAGTGTCAGTAGAATGCAAAATGTTAGGCCAGCTAATGAAAATGAAAATTAGTAGTATAATTAGTTTTGAAAAATAAAGTTTACCTTATAATAGTGAATAGGTGCTATGTCCTATATAAAGCCATTTTCTTCCCAGGTATTTCCTTAGATACTTTTTGCTTTCCTAACAGGAATATCTGTGAAAGCAGTAGTTAAAAATAAGCTAAGTGTCCATTGACAGGAGCCTGGACATTCACATATGGGACCCTCACACAGTGAAGTACAACTTCATATGTACGAATCTCAGAGACATAACGCTGAGGGGGTGGAAGGATCTTAGAATATATACAGGATGCAGTTGAAACTAACTAAATGGTATATTGGTTGGGATTATATGTGCTAAAACTACAGAGCAAAGAAAGAGAATGAGAAAAATAAATAATTCAAAATAACTATCATTCTATATTTCAGTGTGGGAGGTCTAAAATCAGGGCACTTAACACCACTTCTTATTCTGGAAAGAACCTACAGAGCTGTGGAAGGTTCATAGGTGACTAATTTTCTTATTCTTCCCCCCACCCTCAACATATATATATATATATATATATATATATATATATATATATATATATATATATATATATATATACTTTAAGAACATTCTTTGTAGATGATCATTCTTCAAAAAAATGTGTGTGTGTTTCCATAAATCATAAATATAGGAAGAAAAAAGGAGAGAGGAGAGAGATACAACATCTAGAATAAACAATTGTGAGTCCTAGGTCAATCTATTAATGGGCAGTTTCTTAAAGCATTGCAATAACATTTAAATTTTATTTCACTTTTTTCTGTAAATTGAGATTTTTATTTTTCTCTAACTAGAATAGACATGTATCATCATAATGGCTAATACTTAATTGAATCAGATATGATGTTGCACATGTATAATCTCAGATAGTCTAGAGGTTGAGGCAGGAGGATCACAAGTTCAAGCCTGTCTCAAAATAAGCAATCATAGGACTAGGAATAAAACTCAGTGGTATAATATGTTTACAGCATGTTCAAAGTTCTGATTCAGTCCTTAGTACCAAAAATAAACAAATAAACAACTACCCTTACAGTTGATGTGGACTAAAAGTAATGGATGTTTTATACAGAAATTGCACCAGAGATAGTATATTTCTTTGTTACTGGGGAAAAGCATGTTTGTCGGTATGAGTGCAGGTATGGCTGGTCAATGTTAGCTAAAATTTGATTTTAAATGTAACATAGACTACTGTAATTTTATATTGAAAACAAGTTTTTATGCATTTAAGTTAAAATACACATGCATGCAAAGGAAAAATAAATTTAAACAGTGGAGTCAGATAAAGGGGTTTATTTTGTATATGGAGCTGAGCGCTATCAAGGGAACCGCAGCTTTTGAAAACCAGAAAAGTCACTTCAGTTAGAGCTAAAGGACAAGGCAATAGCAATCCCAGAGGAGACCAGAAGCAAAAGGAGGGGGCCCAGTGCTAGAGGTCAGAAGGTACAGGTTGTGTGCTATCTCAAATATACTGGGAAGCCACTAGAGTGCTAAGAATGAAAATGGTACAATTCAAGTTTCAAAAAGGGAACTTTTCCTGTGTAGAGAAAAATAGATCTTAGAGAGCGCCCTAAGTAAAAGAAGAGATATCAATATAATATTTCCATTAACAATAATAATGATGAGAATAGCGGCCAAGGTTTACTGTGTATCTTTAGGCACTGGACAAATTGCATTATGAGCACTTCCATAAAATTTCTTAAGGAGAGACAAAGTTGATCCTCGGCACCATGACTTAAGTTGATATGCTCAAATTAAGCCACTAAAATGATCATCACCCATTGTCATCAGCAGGCACAATGAGATTCAGACCTAGACAGTGAAGAGAGATGAGTGGGAGGGAGGTCATAGGGTCGGAAAGGGGCTAGGGATGCATCCGACAGAGAATGAGTTTTAGCAGTAGACAGACCTTGATAACAATGGTACCGGAGTGTAGAAACCACTAAAAGGAAAAGGCCCAACATAGCTCCTGGGGTACTAGGATTATTAGAAATAATATTTAGTAAGGGTACCCTTCTAGCACCAGAGGATGATGAGAAATTAGAGAGCAAGTATGAGAGGACCAGAGATGAGTCCTAACCAATCACGGTTCCATCCATGTTGCGCTAGGCACCTCCTGCAACACTCTACATCGATTCTCCCAATAATTCCAGGAGGCAGGTTATCATCCCTACTTTGTTGATGTGGAAAATGTCACTCAGAGAGGTAAAGCACCCACTCAGGTTGCAGAGGTAGAGGACGATGGGGAGCTGGATTTGAATGGGTTTAGCAGAGAGCTGGGACCAGGGCTGAGAAGCCTTTCCAGTCTCACTCTGTCTGGTCTTCCTGCATTGCATTCTCTCTCTCACTCCCTTTCACCATCTCCTGCCTTCCACCCCTCAAAACATGCTGCAGCTGCTCCTGACGACACTATTTTCCATTATGAGGGCACCTCCCCAAAAGAAACTTATGTTCTCCAGGATAAGAAAAGAGACAGTAGCTGGGGAAGGAGGAAAAAATTGAAATGGCTATGTTTTCTCCTTTTCTTTTATTAAAATTGCATGTTGGTTCTTTACATAGAAAAATCACAAAGTCCAAGAGCACAAAGGCAGTACTAAAGCCATCTTTAAGCAATTTTGAAGGAATGTATAAAATAAAGGCTGCTTTGCAATAATCTTCCAAATGCTATTCTTGTTCCATAAGCAAGATCAAAGCTTCTTTTTAGACCTGATACAGAACATTTTATCTCTGGTATAAATATTTCACTTGTTTTGACATCTCTGAAGAGTTTTTTTTTAACTTGCCAAAAGGGGGAAACATCTAAATATATACCATATTTGTGAGTGCAGATTGAGAGAAATGTATCTGAGACCCAGGGAAGTCACCAGAGTCTGTGTGTTCAGGTTGTCATCAGAGGAAAGAGCCCTGAGTCATGTTTGTACCATTGACTGGAACACTCTATTTAAGATCAAACTCAGCACTGGGCTTGCTTTCAACCAAGTGGGGTCTTTCTCTGCAGCTGGCATGGTGCCCCATTTGCTTAGTGAAATACCAGTATGCCCTTGGCCGGGCCAGTCTACCAAATGCATACTCAAGGCCCAAGAAGGGGAGTTTCTTCAAAGAATGAAAGTGTCCAGGGAGCATTCTACTTCCCAAAGCTACAGGAGTGAAGGGGAAAGGCCTCAGCCATTTTTGGTTAGCTATAGTTTGGTATTGTTTATTCTCATATATTTTGTCTGTGTTGGTGCCAATGGAAATGTCAGTGACTAGATAAGTCTATCAGTCATATAAGCAGGGACACTCAAGAATGTAATCCAAACCAAGGCTTCCTGGCTATACCCCTTTGGTTTGTTACTGGTATTACAACTGTATTTATAAGGCACATTATCAAGGCCTAAGCATGCTCAGAAAACAGATCTGTAAGTTACACAACATATACTGAATGAACTAATGGACATTCTCAATTCTGAGAACACTTATCCTCTCACTCTGGGAATCAGATGCATAACCTAGGAAGAAAAAGTTTTCCAACAGTTTTTGGAGAAAGAAGAAAGAATAGTGAGAACCCAGGGCAGGCGCCATGTCATATGGGGATTCGTTGATAGAAGGCATCTCCATGGTACTTGAAAGACTGCGGATAAGATGGAGCGGATGACATTCAGGCTGCTTTGGATGACAGTTATCATTCTGCAAGGGGTTTTTCTAGAACAATAGATCCAGATGGAGGCGATGCCCTTATGAATAATATGAAATATCACCTGCCTTCTCATCCAGGAAAAAAACCCTGCCTTTTCAAAGGAGAAAGCCACAGAAAGGAGCTTTCCTGGCTGTCTGGCTAACTTCTCTGTCACAGAGGCTTAAACCTTCCTCGTAGTCTGCTGAGTGCTCTGCCTTCTAGTGCAATCTATGGACTCTGAAGCTTGTCTTCTGTACTGTCAAGAGTCACACACAAAAAAATAAGTACTTGTTAGAGCATTAAATCAGGAGTCGCTGCAGCTGATAGTCTGCTTCAACACATTTACTCCTCTCCATTTGAATAATGAACTCTGGAATCCAGCAGTGTAGACATACGTTAACTGATACTAGCCAGATTTCCCTTATAACATTTGGATGCTAGATTTCAAATCCCAGGTAAACACAAGAGACTACCTCAAACATTTGGAGAGATTTTCATGATCAAACCTACAACACAATAAGATCCCAATTCTCTCTTGGAATTATTGGGTCTTATCATGCTTAGAAAGACAGAAGCATGCTAAGTGACATTTTGGAACGACTGTAGGAGTATCATTGTTTGAATGTGTGGACTGTTATTTTCCGGATAATAAAATCAACTATGTCGTTTTGATTTATGTTAAAGAAAACTTGATAGTTTATTCACAAATCTAACCTTTCTCATATTTGAAAGCAGAGTATCACATTGGCTAGAAGAAGGCAAAGCCTAAACATTTATTCTTATCCTTGACCTGGGGAGGTATCTTAGTGGTTTAGCATTCACTCAAATCCCTGAGTTCAGTCCTTATTTGACATGAGGTAAATGCCTGACTTTGTTCAATGACACAGCTGGAACTGTGACCTCGAGGAGACTCAGAATAAAAGTGAGCTGAATGCTTTGGAATCCAGGACACTGTCCGCAAGTATTCAAAGAGGACCATGAGACACTGCTTTGCTTTGCTGAGATGTCACTGTGCCTAAGAAGATGGGCCAGTTCTCAAAAATGTAAGTGACAACTCTGCTGGCAAGGAATTCAAGTGGATTTGAAAGAAGAAAAAACAAACAAACAAACAAACACAAACCTAAAACACCAACAGATGGGATGTGTCTGAATCCCTCCCTGCTGGTTTTGTGTGTCACTAAATATCAGCAGAGTGCACAAGGGAGGCCCCATAGGATCCTGCCAAGACAGTAACGACCCAAATGCATGTCCCTCTACACAAGACTCAAGGTTGATGAATGCAGCTGGCTTTTGTTGGCTCTTCATGTCCCCCTAGGTGCCCTGTCCTTTTCTTACAAAAAAAAAATCAGATCATAATTTTAGACCAAAGATACTTTCCACTTATACTTCCATGAAAAACTTGGTAAATATCATCTGTGGGCTTAAAGCATGAATCCTGTTCCTTGTAATTAAGTGGGAAAATGAATTAGTAAATGTTTCCAAACATAAGCAATAAAAACAATAAATATGCCTCTATGGTGAAGTTTCCCTTTTGAAGTGAAAAGAAGTAACAAAATCTAAATTAAATTAAAGTGGTGTTATGGGAACCACTGTGATGGTGCAGCTCAATAAAATAATGTAATTAGACACTAAGTATTTTTTTGAGGCTCCAATCTAAATATGGGCTTGATAAAGGCTAAGGTCTTTGTTAGAAGCCAATTCAATATTCCAACTTCTCAAATTCACAGCCAGCACACTCTGCCTTGAAGGTATGTGTCCCTGGTCTGATGAACCTGCTGCTCTTTCCATCTCCACATGTTTCTGTGTAACTTTCAAGTGAAGCAGCCCCATTTGGAAACTGACAAGTGTTCATTTTGAAACGGAGTCATCAAATGAATACAGCCTTCTGGAAGCTCCTCTTTTCATGAGAACAAACAAAGGGAAATGTTTTTAGTACAAAAATCCCTTTTTAACAAATAAAAAGCTTGTATTGCACTGCAGGGCTGCCCACCTCCACAAAGCCCTGGCTCTTTTTGGTGGCCTCAAAAGCAGCTTTTCATCGTGTAATTCATCCAGGGATTGAGCATAGCAGGGCTAATGAGCTCTCCTGCAGGCTCTTCTCCCTCAGGCGAATCCCCAAAAGCACAGTCTTAAATCAGATACTGTGAAAGTCAGAAAGAAAAAAAGAGGGGGGGTAGATAATAGAAAAAATAAGTAGGGTCAAGAAAGCCACGTGAGCAGTAGGCCAAAAATCACACCTTGCATCTGGCTTCGGTAAAAGTGTGTGCTTGAAGCTTTACATCCGCAAAGTTCATTTCTAAGCTCAATCTTTCATGGCCAATGTTCTGTTTGAGCCTTACATCATATGAGCAATGCTTCCAATGAGCATTAATATAATAGATTATCATGGCAGCTTGCTCTTCAATATCCTGGTAGTAACCTTGACCGTGTGTTGATTAGAAAGAGTGGTATTAAGGAGCACTCCCCCTTGGCAGAAAGTGGAGAATGACTTTGGAACCCTGAAGACTGAGTCTTGTCCTGTTACTAATTTCCCCATGTTTTACACTGTCACCAGCGAGTCTGCAAGACATTATTAGAAGGCTATGTGACGGCATCTAATAAAGTATGTTGGGAAAGAAATCATCGCTCCCCTTTGCACCGATGATCTTTGGGAGAAATACAGGATTGTAGATTACAGGAGGTGGAGGTTGCAAACCCCGAAGGTGCCCGTGGCAATTCATCATCAGCCGAAGCAGACAGGTGATCTATAGCTGTAAATGGATAGCTTCCAGGAGGGGTGGGGATGGAGAGCCTGTCTTATTCCTGGCGGCAGAGATGCTACGGAGAAGATAGTTTGATTATTTATTGGTTGTTCTAAATTTCTGAGCACAGTTCGGAGACACTGCAAGTGTCTGGGAAGGTGACATGTCGGTGAGGTTTTCTACCTTTAGAAGTAACCAGTGGGGTTGCTGAAAACAGCACAGGTTCTGTAGAGAGTGGCTTTGTGAATCCATACCACTTGAAAGGCCAGGGAACTATTAGTAATGTTGGGAGTTCAGAGAGGCAGCTCATTTTAGAAATTTGGTATTTGAGTTTTTCAACATTATCCAAAGGAGGTTCGCCACATTCTTTTGAACAAATTCTCCAGCACTGAGCAGATGGTTTCTCTATTAACAGCCATTTGCATTTAACATATTGCAATGATTTATGTACCACATGCCAGTGAGCAAAGCAAAAACATTCAGTAGCAACTAATTAGTTGAGTGTAAAGACACACATCTCAATGTGCAGAGCCCTCGAACTATGCTGTACAGTTCTGAAGGTTTACTGGCTTATTTGTGCAAAGCAGTTAAATCTGAACTGTGACATCCCCTTTACGATGCTGGGAATGCCTCCATAATTAGAGTTCTATTAATGCTTCAATCGTCCTTTTAAAAAATTTTTTCATCCAAGATGTTAACATTTGTGTGTTAGAATTTCCCAGGACACTGTGGGGTCAGCCACATTTTTTAAAAAAATGTCTACAGTGCTTGTAAATTATTACTGAGCCCTCCAAAATGTTCATTTTTAAGAAGTCCATTTTGTCTTTCAAATAGACTACCGTACAAAACTCATATGAAATAAGACTACTAATGAAAATAAAGTCACTTACAAAGAATGGCTAATTTTAATTGGATTTTGAATGTCACATTTATGAATAACATAATTCCTTTGTAATCTTATCATTTGTTACACTTTCATGCAGTCACATAAGCTTTCGAGTTCCCTTTCTAAGTAAGACTCTGCTCCAATTCCCTCAGAACTGTGGAATCTCCTGGAACTGGGATGCACTTCTTAAGTTAGTGACCTCTGAACCTTCTCAGTACACAGGAATTTTACTGTCATTAAGAAGGCGGCTTTGCTAAAGCTGGAAGAGAAACAGAAATAAAATACGCCTTAGTTCCTGTGGTTCATGGAAGAGAGCTTGCAAACACTTTTTTCCCTTAGATGATCCTGAGACATTTTCCCCTCCTTTGTTGTGGCCATTGGGGTCAGTGCATATCACGATCCTGTCACTGTGTGTCAAGGTGACAATGTAAGGACTGTGGAATGAACCAATGAATCTTTTATAAGTAAGATTTTCATTCTCAAGAGCCATCCATGCAAAATGTCAAAGTAGCCCATCCCTCATCGGTTAGGATAAATGCACATCTCAGGCCCAGAGGAAAAGGGGTCGATTCTAATTGCATGTACCCAGGACTCAAGGATCCAGTTTAGGACACTGACTTCATCCTCTTATTAAAATGCCACATTTTAATTTCACAGAAATTTCTGCCAAAACATTCAAGAAATATGATTATAAATTTATTCTGCAGAGGTGTTTAAAGGGAGAAGGAAATAATTAAGATAGATGTTTATATTCATGAAGATACCATATGTTGGAGTATAAATTATATATTAGTGTAAATATATAGTCAGCCCCTTAATATGGAAAAGAGGTAAGAGTGGAAAAAATATAATAATGTGGTTAAGGTTGATAACATCAATATGTTTCTATGAGATTAAAATAAAAATAATATTGAAAGACTAGAGAGATGGCTCAACACTTTAAGGTGCTTTCCCACAAAGCCTAATGAACTGAGTTCGATTCCCCAATACTCATGTTCAGCAGATGCACAAAGTAGCACGTGCATCTGAAGTTCCTTTGCTGTGGCTAGAGGCCCAGGTGCACCCATTCTCTCTCTCTCTCTCTCTCTCTCTCTCTCCCCTATCCTTCTCTGCTTGCAAATAAATAAAAATTAAAAAAATAATAATTGAAACAAAATAGGGTTCTATCAAATATTCAATTATGGCCATCATTCATAGGTGGTGCTGTGGTAAAATTAAAAAAATACCTATTTAATATATATATTTGTATTCTACTTATGTTAATAAGCTTTAAAATAGCACATAAATGTGGGTAATACTAATCCCATTTTATAGTTGAGTGGATTGAGATTCTGAAATATTTAGGTTATAAAATTTTCTACATTCTATATAGAAGTGAGTGGATTGCACCCATATGTAACTGACAAAATGCCACCCTCCACTGTCTCTCCATGTGAACTAGAGTTGGATAAAAATGCTATGACACAATCTGATGTTTTCTTGTTTTAGTTTGTGTCAAAAATTCATCTGTGGTATGTAATTTCTATTGGCATCTTATTTTGGTAGGAAAATAATACTGGAATCTTTACATGAGCTGTTGTTAGGAACAAAATGTAATGGAATAATCAATACCAAGGGCAGGAGCAAACAATCAAATCACAAAGAAGCCACTTGTCTTAAACTCATCAATGTTAAACAAATATAAAATGTGTTACCCTGAGAGAGATCCTTTTGCTTCTCTAAGACTCTTGTTTTCCATAAATAAAATTTATATTTAATGAAAGCAGGATTAACTTTGTATTGAAAATTGAGCCTGTCATTCAGTCTGATTAAACAGCCCGTAGGCTTGCAAATCCACGTTTTACTCAATATTTCTGTGTATCTGAATTCAACTGTACTGTGCACCAATTTTCTAAATATACATATGTTAGGGAAAAGGGGAAGGAAAACGTGTTCTTAAAGCTTATATATAGATCTGACACTAAAACAGGACAGGAGATGTCTTCAACAATTTGCTAATAATCAGCTTTTTCTTGAATGGTTAACAATGTCGTTTCACTTTACATCTGGAGGTCATCAGCAATGAGAGCCAGGATATGGGATCGTCCTCCAGCAAACTCCTCTCATCCCAGAGGTGTGGATTGGTCCTCGTCCTCCTCACTACTGTTGCTACAGCAACACTGTCATTGCCCTTTCCATGTTGCTTGACGACTGTCCCATCCAGAGCAACTTGCGAATGGGAATTGTGCCTTTCATCTTTGTCACAACTGCCTCATTGCCACAGACCAGTGTCAAGCACTTGAATTATACTTGCATTGAGAGCAGATTCTTCAAAGGGACATAGGGAAAACATTATTATTTCTTATGTTATAGTTCTGAGATTAGAAACTGTCATCTGATTCCCAGTTAAATGGTATTTCACTACTTTGTAATAAACCAATTACCTTGTTCTCACAAAATTTGTAATATCAATATAACGTTGTTCTTTTGTCTCTTGACCAACTCCAAACCAAATTATTCTTTCAAAAATCTGTTTATATATGTACTAATTTGCAAGCAGAGAAAGAAAGAGAGAAGACAGAGAGAATGGGCATGACAGGGCCACCAGCTGCTACAAATAAACGAAATGCATGTGTGCATCTGCTTTTATGTGGGTACTGGGGAACCAAACCTGGATTGTTAGGCTTTACAGGCAAACACCTTAACTGCTAAGACATCTCCCCAACCCTTAAATTACTCTTAACACCACATTAATAACATAGCATGAATGACTTTAATAAAATTTCCAAAATGAACTCTTTTCTCTTTTTTTAATTATAGTGAATGCTTGATGGCCCCTGTTCTGTTTTATTTTTTCTGTTTCTAGTATACATTTGGGAGTTTATATATTTTAACCAGATTATTTTATTTTTTCTTTCTCTACACTTTCCACTTTTGCATATTTATGGGCTGGGTTTATATTATTCTTTTAAAGCTGATCTGGTAGCCATGTTCTTTGACATCAACACTCCACACCTTTTAGGAGGTTTTCTCTTGTTCTCTCAATGAGCTCACCATAAGACAGAAAATGCCCCGTCTGACTTCCTGAATTCACAATGGCTGAAGAAGTTGGCAGATCTGTGGGAGCCAAAGAAGACTTGGCTAGAAAGCCACCTGCGAGGTAAGATTTCCCAACTGATCCATACTGCCTAGAGATCATTGCAGAAAAATGCAGTATGTTGATAAAAATACTCTCACATCTTCAAATTTGCCTCCCAAACTAAACTGTGATAATACACAAAATAAATAGATATGTAGAATTCGTGTACAAAGAAATACGTTACCCATGATTCTATTGTTGTGAGGTATGTACTATATTCTTTCCTTCTCTTTCTAATCAGTTTCATAGAATTAGGATTTTTAAAATCCTATTTTGCCACATAAGAACACATAATGAACTTGCATTATTTTGTAAAGAGATCTGTTGACTAAAGGTAAAGCAGAGAGAGAGAGAGAAAGAGAGAGAGACTGTTGAGTTTGGCAGTATCTCATTCCATGTCTCCTAAGCTCATAGACTGCAACCCTGTGATTACATAACATTAAGGCCCTTTTAACAAATTGTAAAATGTTTTTAAAGCATGTTCAAATTTCTTATTTTCTGAACCCATGAAGCAAAAGCATACTTGAAGACTATATTGGGACCTATGATTATAATTTTGGTAGATACTTCTGTTGGGTGAGCAGAAGAGTCCATTTCTCTTCAAAAATTACTCCTCACCCAGCAGGGAATCAAAAGTCGCAATTTATGTTGTTTAAAATATACGTTTACTAGGAGAGAGAGAGAGAGAGAGAGAGAGAGAGAGAGAGAGAGAGAGAGAGAGAGAGAGAGAGAGAGAGAATAGATATGCCAGGGCCTGAACCAGATTCATGTGCCACTTTTCCCATGTGGCTCCTGGGGAATTAACACAGGCCAGCAAGCTTTGCAGGCAAGTACCTTTACCTATTCCGTCATCTCCCCAGCACTCAATTTCCGGTCTTGAAATGACAGGTTAGACAAATAATGTGGAGGTATGTGTGGTTTGTGGTGGTATTTATTGATCCCTTGACTTTGCCATTGACTTAATACATGAGGTAGATGTATTTTATTTTCTAATTTTGGACAACTGATTGAAGCCTGGCGCTTTCCAGGTCTGCTGTACTTTGATGAGGTGCATAACCAAAAACAGTGGGTTTTATTCCAGTTCCCTTGGTAGCCACAGGATGCTGAATGGGAAGTGTATATACCTGGGTTATTAATGTGATACCCCAAAGGACGTTTCACAGTCCTTCCTTCAATAAATGTTTAATGAGTACTTAATTTGTGCAAGGCCAGTGCTAGGCACTGTGACAGATCAGTAAGTAAAACAAAAGTTCTGTCTGGTTGTAGATTCCAGTTACATAACACGGTTATCCTCAGCTAATTCACTTAACTACATTCTACTTCACATCTGAAAAAAAAGAACGAGTTAGATGGCATTATTTTCATGATTTCTTTCAGCTCTAAAGTGAGTGGTTTTGCAATGTTATGACTCCCACTTAGGCATTCATGTTGCCTGCATAAACCCAGTACTACAGGAGTTCACCATGCTGTCTCTCCCCAACCTGCCAAATTTCTGACCTCTTAGACTCCCCCTTCCCTCATCTCTTGCCCCACCCTCCCCGCATCTGTTCCCTGCTTCCAACAGAAGTAGAAGCTCTATAATTACACATGGATGTCACCAATATGTTGTAACAGCTTTGCTTCCCTGATGCTCTGGTAGCATCCAGTGAGTGACAGTAACCAGGACAGCAGCACGATTCCTAGATGAGGTGACATTCCTTAGCTGAATACAGTGTTTGCCTTGCAGGGATTGAATTTGTTGTCATTAACAGTCCTAAAGCACAAAAGAACAGCACCCTGCATTTCATTAGCCTGTGATTTCATGAATTTCACCCAAAGCAAATGGAAAAGCATATATTAATTACTCGTCTATTTTCATTTATATGTATGATTTAATGGATTGCTATCATTAAGAGTTTGAGGAGCTTATATACAGGAGAGATCAAAAGCCTTCAGCACCTTTGTCTCAAATATACCAGACTGTGCCACCTGCCACTTCATTATTTTTTGTATCTTTGCTGAGTTTTTCATTACAGTTTTTCTAGCCTCAAAACAAAACAACAAAAATACTTATCTATTCTAACTTAGTGCTTAATTTCTCATATTCATAAAGAAAGGTGCCCAGTATTTGTCAAAGTAAAAAAAAAATAGAGGGATGGAGAGATGGCTCGATGGTTAAGGCACTTGCCTCCAGTGTCTAAGGCCTCAGGTTCAATTCCTCAGTACCCACATAAACCAGACACACAAGGTGGTAGCCCTGGTGCTCTCTCTCTCTCTCTCTCTCTCTCTCTCTCTCTCTCTCTCTCTCTCTCTCTTCTCTCTCTCCTTGAAAATGAATAAATAAAGTACTTAAAAAAAATAGAGCAACAATTGCTAAAAGAAAGACAGTAGCTATCAAGGGTCGCCTTTCCCAAAGACAGTATTGTGTTTTCAACTAATGTAGGAACAACATTTAAAAAGGACGAAAGCTGATATTAGTTTGTGGTGAGAAATCAATTTATTCTAAATACTACCTAAATTTAAACACACACACACTCTGTCCCTTTCTCTCTCTCTCTCTCTTTATAGACTTTTAAATTTATTATATTTATCATAAGAAAAGTTAATTGATGCTGGCATTTAAAGCATCTTTGTTCCCACCACATGGTTTCTTTGAATACTAGTTCTTTGGGGATGTGAATAGATAATTTCTGGCCAAACAAGTTTAAGAAAGCTGTGGTTTCAATAAAATGGGAATGTGTCCTGTACCTCAGAGACTTTAATCCATCATAAATATTGTGATTCCCATAGAAACATGATTTCTGTAATGTAATTGGCCATTACAATTTTCACTTGTGAAATAATTTGGAGGAACTTAATCTAGTAAAGTATGGTTATTTTGTAGATGAGGAGACCCTGGTTATGTGTGCTGATCAATAGAGACCCTGTTGCTTTTGTCCCTTGGCCAATTCTTCCTTACGAAGTCAGACAATGATTTTGAAATCCTAATGGTTTCTCTTCTGTCTGTTCAATTTATTTCTAGCATACTATCTTTTATCCTAGGTACCCTAGCACAGTGTAAAAAAAAAAAAAGAGCCAACAGAGGAGCTCTCCTAATTCTCACACACTGACTCTTCCACATTTTGCACTGATGGTCTTGATGGGGCTGCCATGTTGTTTATTTGAAGTCTGTCTCATCATGCAGCCAATGTTTTTCAAGTAAGAGTTCAGAAATCAATTCATAAGCCAACACAGGGAATTTCTAAATTTTTCCCACTTCCCACTTACTGATTAAATTCATCTGATAACATTTTCCTATCTATAAAAAAGGCAGGAATGGCAACCATGAATGTATGGTCACTTCTGATACAAGTTAGCACTAAGTATGACTTACTGAATTGACATTTAGACCTATATCATGATAGAACCAACACAGAAAAACATAATATTAAATTGCAACAATAAAATTACGGACATTAACTATTTTATTGTTGTATTTGAAAAATATTGGGAATGATCTCACTATTGAGACATTGGACATGGATACATGAAACTCTCCTGCTAAATATCAGATCATAACCATTATCTCTGAATTTATTAAGAAATACTTCTCTTCCTAGGAACAAAACATAAATAATTAAATAAAAGAAAATAACCAAAAAAAATAATAGACCATTATGGGAAGAGACCAGAAACTTAATTAGGATATAGAATGTGACTCTACATTTAAATGGAAGAGCTGAGAGTTCATGCCTGGTTCTATTGCTCTGGCTTTCAGATGTAGCTGGAATGTAGTTTCCCATAGAAATGCCAAGTTAAGTGAAGGAAGAAATGGCTTTATTTCTTCATTATGTGGTTTTTGTCTAAATATTCTCATGATTCTTGAAAAGGAGACATCATTCCATTAATGACCTAAGAGCTTAAAAACATCTTTGGCACTAGGGAATTAAGAATAAAAGAGACACAGTCTTAGACTGGGCTGTGTTCTTGCATGCTAATGAAGCTTATAATTTCAATGAAGGAATTATTAGCTACATTCTCTGCTTATAATTGCAGAAATCTCAAAGGAAAATGAGCTGCTTATGCATATATTCTCTTTGTAATTCAGAAATTTTCAAGGATTTAAACAATATGCTTCACATCAGAATGGCACTCAGCTGTCCACTAACCAGGGGCTGGTGGTCAATCTTTATTCTAAATGCTTCCACCAGAGCTAAGTTGTAATGCATCCTAGTCCTTTTTATTTTTTTAATTGTATTACACCTTTAGATTGAATAGCCTTATTTATTTGATTTACTCCCTTTTCAAACAAGAGAAAATTAAAATTTTGATGGAATAATGGCTAGAGGTTGAAAAAAAACAAACCTGTGTGATAGGATCACCATTGATTAATTTATGGGGTTGTAGGCTATAAACGAGGCAGGACACTAGTATCATTCTACAGTCTTTGGTAAATGTTTTTATAAATGATCACAATTACTTATGTAAAAAACCACATATTAGATATGATTCATTCCCAAAATTTTAACCACTACATGTGGTGTGTTAATTTCTAAAACTGTTATTTCTGACTTGAACCTTTTGGCACCACTAGAAGATTTACTTTAAATACATGGCCCAAATCTCCACTTGGATTTCAACTACTAGAAGTGGCAGAATCTTCATAACTAAATAAATCACTACTACTCTGGTATTTATTCCCAGTGAGGGTCCCACCATCATTTATCCGATAGGAAGTCTTTCACTCTGATCTTGCTCAGCATCTGATTGGGGTCCTCCTGATTTGGTAAGTGAATCTCAAACCCTTGATGTATTACAGCTTCTGTGGGAACTGGATTGTCTTTGTGGACTTTCCATTGGCACATCAGGGCTCAAAGTGGTGCTTACTCTTTGATTAATGCTGCATCTCCTCAGCTCTGCACAGACTGGAATAGTCTCTCCTGCCACTGCCTTAAAAATCTTTCTCAATTGCATTTGATTGACATGTCAAAATTTATAATGTTAGGTTTCTTATGACATGGGCAACACAGAGGGTAAGCTGTAGAAATTCTTTATTGTTTTTTAAGAGTTGGGGATGGTCCACAAAGAGAAGACAAGAAAGCACCCCTCAGGATTCCAAGCACCACTCTCCCTGACCTGCTAGAATTCCTTAACATGCTGTGATGCTTTTATGCATACCTGTGTAGCATATCCATTCTACTCTGGCTGCCTGACATACTGAAGCACATATTTTCAAGATACTATATAATTGTCAAATACTATCAAAATTCTTGCTAGTTCCCCCACATAGTGCTATAGTTTGGATATGGTTCACATGTGTCCCCCAGGGGTTCATTTACTGAACTTTAATCCACTATACAATAACAAAGGGGTGAAAACAGCCAACTATGTTGTTGAGAGATGAGACCTAGGGAAGCGATTAGGGTTAGATGAGATTAATAGATGGAGGCACCATGATTATGTGCTGTTGTTTATAAGGAGATGTACACACGTACACTCTGTCTCATGTTATGTGATGTCCAGTGTTGCCCTGGGAGCCTGCCAGCAAAGAGATCCTCAACAAATGCAGTTCCTTGAGTCTTCGAACAGTGAGCTAAGTAACTCTTTATTTCTGCTAAAAGTTACCCAACTTCAAACTTGTTAGAAAAATGTACAGATTACTGAAACAGTTAAAACACTTAACCCATTTTATCATTTTGTGTGTATGCATGTGCCTATGGAGGTGTGCATATGTATATATATGTGGGCTCATGTACAAGTGGAGGTCAGAGGTTAATATCATTGGGTTTCTTCCTAAATCACTGCATACCTGGAGCTTACCATTTAGGCTAGACCAACTGATCAACAACCCTCACAAGTCTGTGCCTGTCATTAATGTGGGTGTTTGAAATTCAAACTCAGGTCCTTGTATTTATGTGTCACTCACTGAACTGATGGAGTCATTTCTCTAGCTTGCATTTGTTTTTATTTTTTGTGTGCAATTCTTTGCCCTCCCTGGTTCTGAGCTCCTTGTGTGTCTCTGTATATCCATTGTCAATACATATCTATCCCACTAGGAAGGATGTTTACTGAAGACATTGAGAAAGTAGATTATTAGCAAATCAAAATCTGTTAAGGGGTAGTAAAACCCAGCTTCCACCATAAGGACTAATTGGGAAAGAATGGATAAAGGTCAGGCAATACACTTGAAAAGCATCTTGTGTGATGCCTCTTACATGAAAGGAGAAAAGTAAATATTTTGCTAGATTTATTGAGTTGTGGCTCAGAAAGACCCTTAGAGAACTGGAGAAAAACTGATATGTCTTTTGTAACAAGAAAAACAATATGCATTACATTATTTTTCCAAAATCTTTCAAAGTTCAAAATTGCCATTATATGTTTATACTCACACAAGCTCTCTTGTTCGCCTGACATCACAAATGTTTGCACTAAATACTTCACTTGCACTAATTACAAGATGGTGACGTTGTCAGTAAGTGTGATGGTTAAGTTTTGTTGTCAACTTTACCTGTTAGAAATCCACAGTAACTTTGAGTGTTGTGTAGCAGATTTCCTCCAAATTGAAGAGAGAAAGGCTCAGCGTATTCAGGAAGTCATGTTAGCTAAAAACAAACATCCCTTCCTGGGAGGGCAGTGAAGGAAGGAAATTCAAGAGACTCAGGAAGTCAACAAGTCTAGGAAAGGAATTTAAGACTACCATACTAAAAGGCTATACAGGGGAAGGAAATCTGTCTCCTTCTCCTGCCTATTTCCTGGTGTGTGTGTGTTTGTGCGTGTGTGCGTGTGTGTGTGTGTGTGTGTGTGTGTGTATGTGTGGTGTTGGTGATGGCTTCTCCTTCATTCTGCTTGGACCTGTGAATGGGGGCCAGCCTCTTTCACCATTATCAAACTTCCCTCTGGATCTGTAACTTCAAAAAATCCCTTCCTCCCATAACTGTGCCTAGTTTGGAGGGTCATCCCAGCGGCTTGTGGCTGACAATGACAGTCTATACAAAAGTAAGTTTGATTCCTGAGAGGGATTGTGGAAAGGCCTTTCTCACACCTAACAACCTGGTGAGGTAGCTGTCCCTGGCTGCACTCAGGCAAAGGAGACAGGATTGGTCATTAAGGAAGTAAAAAATGCATTAAAAAAGTCTGTTTAGAGCTTTTATGCTAATGCTCCCAAGACCTGGTTTGGGGTAAGTAATGGAGCTACAAAAGGCTAATATTATTGCAATATATTTCTTTATCCAAGGTAGTATCCCAGTGTATATATGAAATCAAAACAATAAATATTAATTTATCAATAGGACAGAGTACATGACAATTATAATTAATACCGAAATATAATTATGACAATACTCTGTAACAAAATTTATGAGTTGCAGATTTCTGGACTTTTCCATTTAGAATATTTTGGTCTTGAGTAAACTGAAACTATAGAACGTTAAACTGGTTGTGCTAAACTGTAGAGTACTTTATTATTTTGACTGTCAACTACTTGTAAAAGAGTCAGAATATGCATTTCATTAGATAAGAAATGAATAACATTGAAAAAATATTGATCATTGCCTTTAGAGATAATTTTGTTAAGCAGGAAGTAAAAAAGATATTAATGAGAGTTGAATAGTTCTTATTTTTAAAGATTTTATTTATTTGCAAGGAAAGAGAGCTAGAAAGAGAGGCAGAGAGAGAGTGTATGTGGGCCACCAGGGTCTCTTGCTGCTGTAAACAAACTCCAGATGTTTGTGCCACATTGCGCATCTGGCTTTATGTAGATACTAGGGAATGGAAACCAGGCCAGAAGGTTTTGCATGTAACTACCTTTAACCACTGGGCAATCTCCCCAGGTTCTTGAAAAGTTCTCTAAATTCTGTCTTAAATGTTCATGTTGGTAAAGGAGATATCTAAAACCAGTAGCTTAATACATTGCTAGCATTATATCTTAAAAATAAATGAGTATATTACCAAATGCTCATTTATCTTTCAGATTTAAAAACTGCTACAATAAATCACATCACTTCCTTGAATTCACCTCAAAGAAACAATAAGAATGTTGAGTTTATGTTCTAATAGAATTTATGCATCTGACAAATAAGGTGGTCAACTTTTCAATTAATTTAACTGTGAAAAGCTTAGGTGAAGAAAACAAAGTACTTTAAAAATCAGAATTCCAATTGTGCGATTAGGAAACATGTTGGACAGTGTCTATCTTTAACAGCTTTTGAATTTAACCCCCTGTGTGTTTGAAAAGATCTACTCAGAACAAACATATACTCCTCATTTCTCCTCTCACTCTTCATCTGGGTACATTTTATTTATGCACTCAATGACCTCTTTGGCCATTAGAACCATCTTGCTTCAGCAGCTAATTAACACAAGTACCATAATTTAATACAGTTAATGCTACTTGATGCCCTTTAATGTACCTTCCATTAGTGATATTATTGTAGTATTACCCTGTAAATTAAAATGAGATCAAGACTAAGAGAGTGGCTCTTTAATTAAGGTACTGGCACACTGCGCTCGTCTGTTATTCACTAGAGAAAATCACCCTGATTTACTGAAGCAGGACATCCATAAGTCAGAATTAGTCCATGAGGATTATTAGGTTTATTGAACAATGTAAGTGCTATGGAGTTGCTGAGATTGCCCCAGGCCATGCTTTTTCCTTTTCCTCTATTATCTTAATAAATACTCAATGAGAAGAGGTAATGAAAGCAAAATAAATATGCAGCAAAAGAGAAATATATCTTTATAATAAGATTTAGTTTTGTCCTCAGTGAAAGAGGTATCTGATGTATAACATGTTAGAAAGAATACAAATGGTCCATTACTGTAATGATAGTCGAAATACCATTTTTATGTAAAACAATCCTCGTCAGTATAAAAATTAAATATGCACAAAGAAATAAAGAATTGTAATTTAAAATCTATTTACATAAATATATCTTTTTTGTTTCATAATTTAATATTTCAGGGTGAAAAAAAATATTTTCTGTTTACTATTTTACAGATAGTTATATATGGTCTACATTCCACTTTCCTGCAATAACTCATCCAATTCCACATGTAGGAAAGGTGGTTTTGGAAGTGACAAGTAGAAAAATATCATTATCATTATCCAATACAGACATGTAGAGACATGTAAGTTTTTTATGATAGTTTCATGGGATAGCAGGGGAAAGGAGCAGAAAACAAATATGTCACTTATTTTGGAAAGTTTAAATCTTTCTTTCAGAGATCATCAAATAATATTCAGTCTTTCTATAGGCGATTTGTTGTTTAAGACAAAGATAACTATGGACATTAATCTCTCTGAAATTTTCAAGAGCAAAATAATCATATTGGCATCTAGGCTGAAAGATCCCATGAACCACCCTTGCCCAGCCTTCCCCTTAATGGCTCCATCATAAGCAGATCTTCTTTATATAACTGAAAAGCTGGAGACATGCCGGAGCCATCAGGCCTTGCTTCTTTAGTCCCTCCCCTCATACTAAAAATATTCCAGCCATCTGGTGCTCAATATAGTGCATGCCAGCATCAGTTTGCCCTGAGGAATTTGGACAGAGTGTGGAGGTGACAGAGTGGCACCGTATGGAAGGGTCGCACCTCTAGCCGACCTTTCTCTTTTGTCCAGATGCTTCCCACCAGCTTGTGGTGGACTGGTGAACAGGAAAAGACAGTGGGGGTGAGACCAAGAGAAGGAAATGGGAAGAGATCAGGCTCTTGCCAATTCCTCAGAGCCACTGAAACACAGCTGAAGGTCATTGATAGGATGAAGGACAGAAAAAATGTGATAAATCTGGACGGGTCTGTCACCTTCAGGAGATAACCTGTCGGGTTCCAGTGAAGCATGAATAAAAATGCCCTTAGCTTAAAAATGTACTTTATACTTTTCTTTAAAGAATCAGAAGAAATATAAATGAATGGTGAATAATAAAAATAGGCTCAGACAAAACAATGGTTATTTCCAAACCTCAAAGCTTGCTTCTGAAGATTGTCTTTCTAGAAGGGGCAAATGAGGGTGAGGGAAAGTGGTCTAGAGCATTTGGGGCTTAGATTAAGCATTTCTCAAATTTCCAACAAGCTGTGCTATATAAATATAATAGTATAAATTCACACAAATCTCAGTTTATTGATTTTTTACTTTCATTCTTTTATTTTAAGTAAGGTCTTGCTGTAGTCCAGGCTGACATGGAACTCACTCTGTAGTCCTAGGGTGGCCTTGAACTCATGATCCTCCTACCTCTAACTCAGTGTGCTGAGATTAAAGACATGCACCATCCTGCCTGGCAACCATAATTCTTCAGATAAGGTGAATATTTGTTATTTGATGTTAGTATCCTATTGTTAAAATAGTATCCAATGGTTAAAAATAGTATCAAATGTTTTCATATATGCTTTCCAGAATAAATAAGATACTCTAAATTAATATTCTTTTATCTAAAACATACCTGAATGTAATAACTGCCTTTTATGATAAATAGTAAGCTCATGTTTGAGGCAACATATCTTGGAATCCTGCTAATATGCTAACTGGTCTCAAAACCCTGGTTCTACCAAAATCATTATGCATACCATTATGTATAAATCACTCAGAAATTTAAGCAAATGGTTTGCTTTAAAGATAACCTCATTGTATATCACCAAAACCTTGTTAAAGTCCTGGAGCTAAATATTCTTCCATGTTCCACAAGGAACAAGGAACTGGACAGAGACAACAGTCACCAGTGTCTCCTCATCTAACAACAATGTGAAACCTAGGACACCACTGTGAGTGGTCAAGCCCACTACTCTTTTCTAGGTGCACAACTTGCACTTGTGACCTCCCTTTCCTCCTAGTGAGCATACCTGAGGAGAGGCAACTTTAGGAAAGAGCAGAGACTCAACAGCTCCCATTTCTGAGGACTGGCCAACACTAAAGAATTCTGAAAGCCAAGTGTCATGGTTTGATCCATGAGTCCCCCACAAACAAATGAATGTGTTCTGAGTGATGGATCCTCAGCTGATGGCAGTTTGGGTTTTACAACCTCGATGAAGCTGTGTTGTTGGGGGTGGGCTTATGGGGGTTATAAACCAGCTTCCCCTTGCTAGTATTTGGCACACCTTCCTGCCGCTGTTTGCAGTGCTGTGGCAGAGGTGATGTCCAGCCCTCTGCTCATGCCATCGTTTTCCCTGCCAGGATGGAGTCTCCCCTGGAGTCCATAAGCCAAATAAACCCATTCCTCCACAAGTTGCTTATGTTTGGGTTCTTTCTGAGCCGCAACTAGAAAGCTGACCACAACACCAAGTAAACGGAATAAACCCTGCTCTAGCTGCTTCAGCGCCTACTAACTTACTTAATACCACTTTCCAGTGCCATTGATCTATGTCTGTCCTCGTATATTTTGACATTTTAAGAGTAATTATTGATTTATCTTTCTTTTGCTCCCATTTACTATAAGTCTACCCATGATAGCATGTTCCACTCCAATCTGTTGGCTATTCTGATGATATGCTTGATGAACAGCTTAAAAAGCTGTTTGAAAATCTATGATGATCATTTTCACTCTTCAAGTGTTTCATGGAAAATCTTCAAAATTCTTGATAACTCAATTGTGGTCTTGATATGTTACCCAAACCAAATATCCCTGACTATCACTGCCCATGTTATAACTCTGGTCCATCTGTAATTGACCTACAACATGAAGAGTGCCCGACTCAAATCCACATGTTGCCCATGGCATGTCATTTGAATACAACTGTATCTAGAACCTTAAAAATGTTAAAGTTGCCCTTCTTGAATACAAAATGTGATTTCTCTTAGGTGCTTTTGATCATAACAAAGACTTTGAACAGATGGTTGTGCCATGTTGTGATTCTCTCTTCACTGGAAATTGCAAGGTGTATCTCTTGATTTTCTGTCCCTTATAAAGCAACGGTTTCATTACATTACCGACTAGTGACACTGCATATCCTCATCTAGAGAGATCCTTTGTTCCTAAGAAGATTCTAAGTTTTTTTGCTTCAATTCTAAAGAATCTTACCAAACTCACTGATACTGGGTATTAAATGCCTTCAGAACCTACTCCCCAACACTGGTGTTGCAGAGAAAATATTACCAAACAAACTGATGGATGTCACTTTATAGCTTTGTGGCCAACATATTGACATTTTTCTTGGACATCCCCATTCCCATCCAAGGTGGACAAATGTTCTCTTACCTTCCTCGCACCTTTATGTCTGAGATGGCATAAAAGTAGCGTGCCAAGCGTAGCTCATCTACAAATATTTCCCCAACGGCTGGTCTCAATAACCTTATCCTCAGGTCTGTGACTGTAAAGAAATCTCTGAGTTTCTTGGTTGTATCCAGCTGTCCGTAGAGGGAAGCCATGTTTCGTAGCCGTGGTCCAGCAAAAAATGCAAACCTGTCTTTGATTTCAAAGTGAATGATTTTACTATTTGTCGTATACCCTGTGGAGTACTCTTCTGTGCAAATGATCTCTAAGACCGTGTGCTGGGACAGATCCTTCACAGATTTGGGGTCCATGTGAAAAGCGTCCAGGCAGTCTGTGGCATAATACTGATAGGGTTGCCATGTTCGTCCGTAATCAAGAGACTTCTCCAGGATCATCTGATCTGGACGCCCCGATTCAAAGGTAATCACTATGTTGTCTGTGAGCTCAATGGTTTTGCTCCACGACAGAGTGATGTTCACCTGGAGAGGCTTGGGATATTCCTTCCAAGTAGCAGACTGCCAAAATGTGGAGGGATGTCTTCCTTCAAAATCGAACATTAGCTCAGGAGGGTGAGCCAGTTCAGGGGTGCTCGCATCACACTCATTATTGCACATGTAGGGGTTGCCCTATGGAAGAAGAACAAAACAGGGCGCATCAAAACACTGCTTTGGCGCAAGTCTTGCCATAGTGCTGTTTCCTAACAAGCTAGGTAATAAAAAAAATAAAGAACTCAGTAAACATTTTCATCTGAATTGTACTCTATAATAGCTTTAAAAAAAAGCAATATGGTGATTTTCCTTTTTCCGTCCTTGGGCTTTAAACTATGAAAACAGTTTAATTCATCCCATATGTGTTAGACCCATAATGTGGTCACAGAGGCACAAAGACACAAAACACCTGTCAAACAGTTCAATACCTCCACTTCCTCTAGGTAGAATGCTAGAAATATGAACGGGAGGCCAGGGAGGTTCTTTCATGCCTCAAGGACATTCCTTTAGAACACAGTTCTTTTAAACTCATTATCAAGTAGGACTTTAGAATTAGCCCTGGACCCTAGACAAGGATGTCCTTTTGAAGAAAGTGTAGTCCCTTGGCTTCGCCTCCAATCCATCATACTTAACTGGGTCCTTGCCTCATAAACTCTGGCTTTAAAACATTTACTTTATTCACCACAAATCATTAAAGTGTGGTAAACTGCAGGCTCTGGGGCTTTGGTCTAAACATCTGGCATCCTGAGAGCTACAGAAAAGATGACTGTTTAGGAAAGTCTTGGGTGTGTGTGTGTGGGGGGGGGGTTCCCAAGTCATTAGAACCAGAAAAACCACTATAGTTGGTCCCTCAGAATTCTCCTTGAGTGGTTCATTCCAGGTCCCCCATGGATACAAAAAAAATTGCCTTATATCAAATGGCATAGTATTTGCATATAACCTACATATACCCTCTGCTTAGTTTACATCACTGGAAGATGATTTATATGTAAATGCTCTGTAAATAGTAGCTATATTGCATTGTTCAGAGAATACAGACAAGAAATAATGTGTTCTACGCTCCCTGTCCCATTAATGCATCTGAATCCTAAAGTTGGCAACAGGTTTAGGAGACGCAGGTATAACTGAGATGAGGAAGGAGAAAGGAGAGAAGTTTCTGCTGGGTCATTTGTGCACTATGTAGCACAGATGCTTCCATGGTGGTACACAGTACACACACGAGCACAGAGGGAGCACAGGAGAGAGGTTGAGGACTTGTGATTAGCAGGAATCTACAGTACTTGTCTCCATGACACCTGTTCACATCAATTCAGCATAGTGCCCCACACACAGATCCAAGGGTACCTGTCTGAAGGTTTGTTTTTCACATCTTGAGCCCACGGATGGTTGACTCTGCAGATGTGGAGTCCTTAGATGGGGTGGGCCAGCTCTAATTAATGCAGAAGGTGTTGTACACCAAACCACAGACGTTTGTGTTCATCACTGTGGCTGCCCATAGGCAACTCTCTGTGGATAATTTTCACTGTTCTCCTGACTAATGCTGCTTCCTTTCTGACCCATTAAGAAAAAAGCTGGAAATAAACTTCAATGCCATACCACAAGTGACCATGTTGCTTATGCCATATTAGAAGGTGGAGCCTAGGCACAAGTGTTCCCAGGTTTTTGTTAACTTTATGCTTAAAAATTCCAATTTAGAGTCACTACGTGGATATGATAGTTTCTCCATGCTTTTAGGGAATATACTCCAAGACTACCCCTCTCCCTAGGGAATGGGAGAAAGCATGTGTGACACTAAGTAGATTTTTTTTCCTATACATACTTAACTTTTGATAAAGTTTAATTTATAACTAGACACACTAGGCGATTAGGGACAATGACCCCCCAAATAAAATTGAACACATGTAAAAATATATTGTCATGAACATTACATGAACCTGATCACCTGTGATGATGTCAGATGACCTTGTGCCTACATGCTGAGATTAGGCGAATGAGTCGTGTGGGTTTTCTGTGTTAGACTCCTTGAGCAGGACCATGTCAATAATGGGAACCACTGATCTGAGGCAGAGACTGCTGTCTGGGACTAATGAGTGGTAGTGTTTACCACCACCCAGAATCATGTAGAATGTTTATTTCTAGAATTTAACAGTTTTAGCCCCCAGTTGACCCCAGGTAACTGAAACTGTGTAAAGAACTATGGTGAACAGGGGTCTATTATATGTCACCTATTCCATTCTTGGTAATTGTGAGGATGTTTTGGATGAAAGACTTAATCCTCACCTTGCCTTCAGTCTTTCTTGGGATCACATTATGTTTCTTTCCATGAACTGTGAGCTTTTTACTTTTATCACACTTGCTGGATGCATGCGATGAGTCTCAAATAATGAAGTTACACTTTAGATATGGACACTAAGTTACCTGCTGACTCCTAGGAAATCCAAGACCAACATTGGAGAATTGCCTTGGACTCCCTAGAGACAATTTACTCCTACCTCATCAGCTAATGCTTCTACTCTCCCTGTCCCATTAATGCAACTGAATCCTAAAGTTGGCAACAGGTTTAGGAGACTCAGGTATAATTGAGATGAGGTAGGAGAAAGGAGAGAAGGTTTATTATTGGAAGAACAGAACTGTTTTAAAAATATACTGAAAAAAATCAGAGATAATGGAAATGTTGCTATACTTCTCTCTCAAATTTCAATTCCCTATTCCTGATCCCAGCGTCTGCGGTACTATTTATAAGTATCCTTCAAAATGAGCTGGTAGGGTGGGGTGGAGGGGTAAGTTTCTGTTCCAGGTGGAATAAATCACCAAATTTATTATTATTTAAACTCGCTTAAGCATACCAGAGAGCCAAGTGCAAAAGCTGTGCAAACTGGCAAAGGCTTTTTATGGAGGGCTATAAATATTGTGGAATCTGTCAGGATTTATACATTCTAAATATATGTAAATGCACATTTTACTGGAGTGGGTCAGATTTACACAGATCATATCATATCATTTGAAATTTACCTTAAAAATATGGTCACTTCAAAATCTGTCAGCATGTTATGGACCTGAACAATCTGTAATGTGGATAATACCCACCTCTCTCCTTACAAGAGAACCTGCACCTGAGGTCAGGACCTCAAAATCATTGGAACAAAGGGAATCATCTCTGTTAGACACACTAAAGTGACCATCAAACATTGTGTTACTCGTGGTGAAACTTGTTTGCTTTCAGCCTAAGTGCACAGAGCTTCTCCACTAGGGAGAAGTGCTGGAACCAAGAGGAGGCACACCTGGCTGCCTTTGACGCATCAAGCTCCCAAACCTGTCCTGGAGATGTTTGAAGAACTCTATCAAAAATCGTACATGCAATAAATGGTGTTGGCAATACCCCTCACTACTTTGCATGTAGGATTGGGTGCTTTATGGATAGGATACCTGCCAACCCTTCCTCACAGATGAGGAAATCGCCAAAGAGAAGTGTTATGAAATTTGCCCAGTGTTACATAACAAAGCGGACCCAGAATCTCTCCTACCTCAGATCTGGTCTGTCTACACCTGTCAATGGAGTTTCCCGTGTTGTAACCCCAACTTAAAAACAGCATTGAAAAGGTTGAAGATGTCTAAGATCAAGTGAATTTGGGAGAAAGAGCCTAAGATTTCAATTCAGCTATCTGAGATACCTTGAAAGCAAGAACCAATGCTAAGCTTAAGATATACCTACTTTCACCAATCTCTTGGATCAAGATTATTCCCTTGCTAATTTTGTAATCTCTATATTCTCCAGAACTAGGACCCTGGACAGTATCCTTTAAGATCCTTGATTTTCTGTTATTCTCAGAATTATAAACATAGTGGAATCAGGAGGTTCCGAGCAGTCCAGCTTTAG
Organism: Zapus hudsonius; assembly: GCA_004024765.1. Classification (NCBI taxonomy): domain Eukaryota; kingdom Metazoa; phylum Chordata; class Mammalia; order Rodentia; family Dipodidae; genus Zapus; species Zapus hudsonius. Next base: position 11,903 of record PVHP010008500.1, on the reverse strand, counting down.
TCTGTTAACCATGTCAGAGCCGCTGGAAGCTCAGAGCCTCTAGTCTTTCATACAGAAAGAGGCACCTGTCCCTTTAGGCTCAGTAGAAGAACCAGATCTGTGTAAAGATCAGCACAACATCCAGTATCTCAAAGCTTCAAAGACCTGGTGCTTTGTGCACCTGAACGATGAGGGGAAAGTTTCACACATTCAACAATTGATATTTGTTGTCTGTTGTATAGGTGCTTGCCTTAGCTCCTATGATACAGGGTGGAGAAGAACAGTAAAAGCCAACCAATATACAATGCCATATAACCTAATGTGATAAGTGCTATGCGAAAAAAAATAAAACCAGTTAATGGGAGAATGATGTTGGGTGAGGGGGGAAGAGTGTAATTTTATATTGGGAGGTCAGAGAAGGTCTCCCTGATAACATGACATTTGAGAAGATTAAGAACAATTTGTAATTTACGCAGGAGATCACTAGAGGCAGGTGACCAGAATGACAGTTTCGTCCTTCATCTGACTCTGCTCTTAGGGATATTTTCAGCAGCATAACAATTATTGCAATCGATGTGTCAACAAATCATTTGAAATGAGAATCTACACCAAACAACTGTAGGTACAAAAAAAAATCAATTGGATCATAGTTCTTATTTCATAGCACTTCTAGTATTTTAAGGGATCAATGATTTGAGTTCCATTAACATAATTTACCACGTGACAATTACACGGGGAGAAAATTACCAGAGGTCAAAATAAAAGGTGATGGTAGGGGTCAGATTCCACCCCCCCCCATGTAGATTTTCATTGCAAGATAAAAACAAAGAAAAATGAAAGAAAGCTGAAGAGATTGAAAATGTTACCTTTCCCAACAGAAAAGTGATTCTATGCTAAAATATTTAGAGTAAACATTTCACATGGGTGGGATCTGGGTACTGTTGTTAGAGAGAATTATCAATATGAAAACAATTCTTGTTAAAGGGATTAGGTTAATTAAATTTTCAACTACTTCAACTCCACTCTAATCCTTTTTAATAACATCAACAATGAAATGTATATAAGAAAAAGCAACTTTCCCTACTTGTGAAAGCAAAGAACACTTCTTGATACTAAATCTCAGGTTTAGACATTAGTAAGTAATTATTCTGTGGCCAGCAGGCAGCCTTAACTAGATCTTAATTTAAGCCCTGCAAGCAAGAGATCTTTTGTCTATGGGCAAAGCAGAAAATATTTATGACTATGCAGATAGTATTTACACCACTAAGAGATGCCTAAATAATTAAACAGATATTGCTGCTAAATATTTTTGTAACAATTAGAATATTGTGCTGCTTAATTTAATTTAAAAAATGTTAATATTTTACCTCAGGGAGAATTGAAATTACTTATTAATTAGCAATTTGTTGCCGAAGTGGAATGCTGTTGTTCCTCGGTAATGTGCTTGCAGAATGAGAGGAATAAATACAGCTTGAAGCACGTGCCTTTGCTGCCTCAGTGGGTGGAAGATGACTCCTTCCAGCAAGTGCCAGGATTAAAAAAAATCCTAAAACCAGTTCCCTAGACTTAAGAAGAAAGGCTAGCTAGTCAATATGACTGTAAAACTTAAGTTCCTGTCTGTTTGACTTTGTCCTTCCAAGATTGAACGAGTAGGAAAATATTGGAAATTATAGTAGGAAGTAGAGGGAGTTCTCTTGGAAGATTTACTACTGGAAGTGACTGTAAATTACAAGGCAAGAAGAAAAGGCACTGCTATTTAACACTCAGACCCATCTTGGAAAACGGAAATGGAACTCCTTGAAGCACTGGGGTCTGGCTAATCTTTGCTTGTTTTATTTTTTTATTTTTCTGCTTGTTTTCTTGATCAGTGACAAATAAAACACAATACCAAGAATCAACATTCTAGAATGGCCCACCCACCAGGAGCTTGCTATAATTCAGGAATAGACACTACATTGAATCTGCTAACTCAAAGCTTTTAAAGAATATAGAAACAGGTGGAACATTCAGGAAGGAAGCATGAGCCCATAGCATGCTGTCATGGTTTGATAGAGGTGTCCCCCACAAACAATTGAATGTGTTCTGATAGATTGATCCTCAGCTGATGGTAGTTTGGATTTTACAACCTCAATGAAGCTGTGTTGTTGGGGGCAGGCTTATGGGGTTATAAGCCAGCTTCCCCTTGCCAGTATTTGGCACACCTTCCTGCTGCTGTTTGCAGTGCTGTGGCAGAGGTGATGTCCAGCCCTCTGCTCATGCCATCGTTTTCCCTGCCAGAATGGAGTCTCCCCTCGAGTCCGTAAGCCAAATAAACCCATTCCTCCACAAGCCGCTTTGTTTGGGTTCTTTCTGTGCAGCAACTAGAAAGCTGACTACAGCCTGGGACATCTTGGTGGGCAAATGACTTCCTTTCTTCTCTCACTCTATCCTGCTAGGAACCTATCCAGATCCCAGTTTCTGGGAGGCTGGTGATAGATGCCATCAGGTCATTAGGTCGGAGGTATAATTTTGGTGGATAGATTATATTTCCAGGCCCAACTTGGAGTCTCACCATCCTTTCTTGCCCAAACAAACACCTTTCTATACAGATTCCTGCTGTACTAAAATATGGCTGCCTTTATGGCCTTTCTGAAACATCAAGATTACCTTAACATGGAAGCTGATGTTCACTGTCTACACTGAGCTACTGGCTTCAGTTCTGTTAGTGATATGGGGTGTTGGGGTTCAGGAAAGTTCTTGAACCCTGAACCTTGAGTTCTTGTCTGTTTTACATAAAGAATTAAATAAAAACAAGACTGAGAAAGATAATTATTAAGTTATTATATCTATTCAGAAGTTAGGAGAGGGAAGGAAGAGTTTGTGGACCAAGGAATTGAGAATAAGAACACCCACCACCCACATAGCCTGACAGCACCCAAGTGGCCTGAAACATGAATAGAGAAGAAAACCTTTGATCGGGCAGGAGGGGGTTAAAAAAAAGTCCACATGGGAGTTAGGAAGTGAGTAAAGTTTCAGCTGGTGAGATGAGGGGGGGCTTACCCAAACTTGGAGGCTCAGGGATGTGAGCTGGCCAGCCAAGAGAGAAAGGAGAGCCCTGCCCTGGTATTTAGAACCTTATGCTGGTAGGTTTTTTTTTTTTCCCACAGTCACAGGTGAGCCAGAGATATATCTTATTTATTGGTCTGTTGTCACACCAACTCTGACGGAGTCTGTGTGAGAAATTGCATAGATTGAGGCAGGTGCTTCAAGAAAGTCTGCGCGTTGGAACAGGCTGTGCACTCCAAGTCTTTGTGTTCTCGGCTGCTCTCTTATTGCTCTGATCTTCATTTTATCTGCTCATGGCTCTAACTCATTGTTTCTAGTTCATTGAGTCCACCTTCACGAAAACAGGGAATAAACTATGATGATTTGTTTCCCAAGAGAAAATGAAAAATAAAGTTTTTCCTTCAGTCACTCCCCCATTATTAAGAGCAATTGAGAGATTAAAAACAGCTAAAGGACTTTTGGGAAGAGTCCTAGATGACTTACAATAGAAGAATTACTTATTAAGGGAAAGTATTGAGAAAGAGATTCCTAGAACTGAGACAGTTATAGGAAAAGACCAAAAAGAAACTGGTAGTAAAAGGAAACTCCCTGAGCCCACTGACGCTCCATTGCCTTAGACAGGGATCGATGAAAAAGGTGACAGATGGGTTAACATTAAGGAAAAGATAATATCATGGTAAACTTTAAAAACAAATTCTTAATGGCTGAAAACTACATAATGTTTAAATTGACAAACACCAAGTCAGGCCCGGCCTGACTACAATTTTACGTCAAAATTATGTGATAATCATCTGTGCTTTTCTATTGTCTATGCTCATGTACCTTACTGAAATTCTTGGTTTAATCATTCAAAGGAACTGTAACTGCATGTATAAGCAAAAAATACTGTGTTACAATAATCAACTGTATATAACTCTGACAAATGCTCAGTAAAATCGCACTCAGATACACTCTCCTTGAGTGTGTGTCTGTTTGTCACTTAGCCGAATCCCTGCCCACTTCTCCAAGGCCCTGATCCTTCAGTCCCAGCACTCCGGCTGAGCTGGTCTGTGGCAGTCTGTGACTCCAAGTTCTGGGGTCTTAATAGTCACCAACCCCAATGCCAGGATTGGATTTCTAGTAAAGGAGACCTTCCCCCATCCCTGGGGAGTGGCTCAGGTGGAAGAACAGGTTAGGCAAGAAATAAGAAGTCAGATCATCCTCTGGGTCTCTAGATAAAAATGGAGACTGCAAGGTCATTACTGCTGTTTACTTTTGGGGAGCCCCCATCACCCTAAACTGCCTCAATAACTTTATGACTGGCAATGGGGAGAAGCGAAAGGAAGTCATAACCAGAGAAAGTGCAATCCAAGATGGTGGCCATCTCTTCCAGATAAACCTCAGTACCACCAACATGGAAACTCTGCAAGTCCCGGTGAAAACAACCTTAAAGGTGGTCTGTCCTCAGACAGAACAGGCAGCATACTTCCAATAGCCCACTGGTCCTTAGGTCATCAAGTGTTTGCACTGTTCTCTACCAACCTTAGTACCATCTCCATTTGTCACACAGCTACTAATAGGTAAATTGAATCTCAATACAGAGTATCTAATATAGCCTTAATATTATGGAACTGTGGGACATTAGCTATTCTAAAACTATTGTGAGGAAAGTGTCTAGGTACTTGTAACAGCAAAAGTCTCAGTTTTGAAACTTAGTTTGAAAAACAGCACCCTAAGACTAGAATAAGACAAAAGATTTTGTTTAAAAAATTTTTTTCAAACAGGGTTTTACTCTATAACCCAGGCAGATCTGGATTTTATAATCCTTTTGTCTCAGCCCTACCCCTACCCAAGCCCGGGATTATGTGTGGAGACCCCACAGCCAGCTTTGTTCACACACAGTTATAGTTAAAAGTGATGGCTCCCTTTTTGAAGGGAGCCCTGTGTTCATCCTGAAGTTTCCTCTCCAGGACAGACACAGGCTTAGGGCCTGACTAAAGTTGCATCTTCCTTCAATCTACTCCCTCACAAGGCTAACACCTTGTGGACTTTTTTCTTAACTTAAAAATGGCTTAAGCATGAGGCTAAACCAAATTAGGTTCAAAAACATAAAATGCTCACGAGCATACTGTAACCTATTGAGCAAGTAGTGGGCGTTGACTGGCAAGAGGGACCGTGAATAGAAGGGGAGAGAGTCTAAGCCTGTGAATAATTGATCAGTCTGACAACCACTGTTTCCAGTCACTGGTTCCTTCCCTCACTGAGCTGTTGACCAAAGTGGCCCATGAGGTTCCAAAAACAAGATAGAATTCTTCAAAGCCCTTGAATACCCTCCCCAGGCCTGAGGCAAACCCTGTTGCTGAAGAAACCACAGAATGCCATCGATCAGCATCAAGAGACCCTTCAAGGTCCGGAATGGTATCCAGCCCCCAGATGGTAGTTAGTGCAGTGCTGGAAGGCACTGCACAAGCTGCCAGGGGAAGCTGATCAACGACAGCTGGAGTAAACAGAGATCACTGGCATGAAACAGTCTGAGGCCATGAGTAGGCTGACTACACCTCCTACTGGTAGAGAACAGCGAACCAAGAAAGGAGCACTTGTGCATTGGAGGAGCCAAAGCCTGGGGGAGGCAATCAACAGCTTTTAAATTTGGCCAAATATTCCACTTAGTGAGGGGAAGCCCGTGACTAGAACTGGGTAATCAGTGTGATATGCACAGATTCCCGTACTCTTGGGCTCCCAAGAAAAGATGCACTATCGGAGCAATTGACGGGGAGGCTCCTAAAAATAGAATCTAGGTAATCCAGAATTGTGTATATTTGTTAACCTAGACTGATCTCACTCTCTAGAGATTGTGTTTGTATTTTTCAGGATGCAACGAGAGAGCTGGGGCCCATCTAACCTTACCAACCGACTGTAGGCCAATAGCTGAGATTCTCACAAGAGATGAGCCACCACAGTCATACCGTGAAGGATCCATTTGGAGCCCCCCAGAGAATGATGGGATGAACAAGGGACCCACAGCCACAGCCATTCAATCAACACAGGATAAGCCAGGGTGACAGAAACCAACAATTTTTGACACAAAGCCCCCTAAGCTCACAACACTAAAGCAGCCTTAATGCTCACCCACCATGACTCAGGGAACTGAGCGGAAGAGGGGGTGGAAAGATTGTGAGAGCTGTGGTGGGGGAGACTATCCAGAGGCATGGCACCCCTCAGTAACAACACACTTGGGCCAGGAGAACCGGGCTGAGTACTAGGCTATCCATGGTCCCCTGCCACAAGGACTGATCCAGACGGCCCAAGGAGGAGGATATCCAGCTGATTGGGGATGGGGATGGGAGACATTGGGAATTGGGGATAACAACTCACTGTTTGCCCACTAAATAATGTAACTCATTATGGACAATAAATATATATTAAAAAATAAAAAATAAAGACAGCAGACTTAACCTTCCTGCAGTGAGAATCCTGAGAGCCATAGCCCACATTATGGACCATAACAGACACCTGTACAAACCCCCATAGGGGATTCTGTTTAGGATTTTCAAATGGGTGAAGGATGCCAAGGTCAAGAGGCCTATATTTCTAAGGAGTCAGATGCATTCTCCAGTCTGCTAAGTAGTCTAAACTATTACCTCACATGAACTGGAGGAGAAATAAATATTCACAGAACCAAGTAAAATGGACAAGGAATGTCTACAGAAACACATTGTGCTTAATACAACATTATTACATGGAAGGAGATGGCTTTTTAAAAATATTTTTCTTTGAAAAAACACAAATATTGATGCACTATTTGGTTTCATACATGGATGTGAAATAGATCACAACACAGATGCAAAATGGCAATAACTCAAAACCGCAGTGGGCTGTGGACCCTTGAGTTGAGGGGACGTGAGAGAAAACAAGGGTGGTGAAGCTGCACAGAGGAGGAAGCCTTCTGAATCCTGAGAACATCAAGAGAAATGGCCCGGGCTGAAAGTTTACTTCCACTCCATGTTCAAATACTCATTCCTTCTTCTCTGGTATGAGAAGCCAAGTGGGAGAGCATTTTCTGGAGGCCACTGTTCTTGAGAGAATACGAGAAGACCGAAACATCTTCTGAAGTGGCTGCTCATTCATAAGAGGCAAGAGGACTTTCCTTATGACGGACTCCCATTGATGGATGGATGCATTTCCAGAGCCCCTACGCCCACCACAGTGCACTGTCTTATTCCTTATGTCTTCCAAATGTATTAGCTGCTGAGGGTACACTAATTCAACAATAGTCATGATAGAAACATTGCAAAGAACGCAAAAAGAAGAACATGGCAAGAGTGAGTAGAAATATCTCAGGCAGCAATCACGCATTTCCCAAATGGGTTAGTCATGTGCCCAGAGAATAGTGTGTGTTCTCATGGTAAATAGAGGTACCAGCCTCATAGTGTAACTTCTAGAAGTGTTCCCTTTATCCTCTTGTACATACGATTTTATATAAGGCAGGTGCTTTATAGAATAAAGTGAAAAAATCATTTTTTTCTGGACTCTTTGGAATACAAAGAGTATTCCAAATATGGTTAATTTTAAGGTTTCAAAATCGATGGAATGACAGTATGAAAGAGGAGGATTCTGGGAGACTCAACAATTATATTTATCTTTCCGCCACCTTTCTGCATGAGCTAGTTTATCCAAACACTCTGGAGTGGATGAACACACCAATCACCTTGTGAGGACTGACCCCACGACAGTTGTGGGTGGCAGCTCCTGGGATACACATGGTAGTCAGCACAGTTTGCTTTCCATCGTGGCTCTTCTGTCCCAGTCCTCCTGGATGGGATGTCAGGATGTCACCGAGGTCATAAGTACAGTATCAATTCGCAGGCCTCTGTCTCAGAACCTGTGATTCTTTGGCTCTGTATATAGACACTGGTATTTTTAAACCAGCGCTCTTCATCCAGGTAATTGAGAAACACCCGTTAGGAACATCTTTACTTTGGTATCATTCTGGAAGCTTCCTGTTTTGATCTCTACTTTCCAGGAAGGCTTTCAAGAACCCAAAGGAACGTTTCATCTATGCATCTGTCCTTTGCTTACTCATTCATTCAGTAAATCATCATCGGATGTCTGCGTCAAACACTGCGTGGTGCACTGAGCATGTTGAGATAAGGAACTGAAACACAGTAACTAAACTGAGCTTGTAACTACTAACTTAGTGGGAAAGACAGACCCTAAAAACAAATAATGATATAACTATACATGAAAAAAACCACCTTTAAAAGGAAATACCACAGTTCCATGAAGATAACAGTGGATAGGGGGGGTTCAGGTGGGAGGGGCAGTGCTCCTTTAGGGTGTACCTTTCAAATTGAAAAGTGAACTGAGAAAAGATCGAGATTATTCCAGACAGAGAGAAGAAGGAATGTCAGGCCCAAGTTGGGATGGAATTCAGAGATTTGTAGCAACCAACCTTAAATGTCAGAAGCCAGAGAGACTAGTGAGATGTGACCAGGGAAGAAGGCAGGGAAGGGCCCTCTGCAAACCTGAGGCTGTATGAAGACCCTGCATCTTACCCTATGTGCCCTGGAAAGCCAGGTTGGGTTTGAAGGCAAGGCCTGCGTGACTTGATTCACATTGCCAATTTTCTTTCTGTTTTCTGTTTCCCAAGGGCAGCAAACAGAGTTATGGGTAGAAGAGTTTATAGAGCCCTGGAGTGGACATGATGGTGGCTTGATCTCCGGTGACAGGTGTGTGAACTGACAGAACTGGATGGAATGGAAGCATATCTTACAGAGAAAATTCATGGAACATTATACATCTGCTGAATATTTAAGACAGGACTGGGTTGGGGATGCAGCTCAGTGGAAGAGCAGTAGGCTAGTGGTTCTGACAAGATGAAATGGCACTTAAGCTTGAAAATCAAGAAGTGATGAAGATCAATTCTTCAGGTTTCTGGCTCCACCAGAATGTTTGATGGTACCTTTCACTGAGATTTAGAAGACCGAGTCAGAAGCTGTAGAAGGGAGAGGAGGAGAGGAAGTGCTCTGAGGAAGGAAATGTTGAATTTGATTTTCTACAGATTATATGATAGAGATAAACCTATGCAGTGCTTATTGTGCATCGAACAAAGTCCTACATACTTCATGCAAATTAACACATTTAAATCTTCATAATAACATGCTAAGGTAGATACTTTTGGTCGCTTATTTTGTGGGAAATGCAATTGAAGTGCCAGTGTTTTAAGTAGCTTGTTCAGAATCACAAAGCTAGGAAGTCTGGAAGTCTGTTTATAATCCAGGCCATCAGTCAACGGAGTCACTCTGATTGGCGGCTGTGTTACGCTGTCTATCTCTGCATTGAGGGTTTCAGGTCAATATGAGACTGGACCTTGGGAAAGGAATAGGCTAGAGATGACTGATTTATGAGACATTGGTTTAAGAACATATCTCAAAGTGAGGATGGCTGTGAACACTGGAGGAAAAAGTGTAGACAATAGACGAGAAAATCCATGACTGTTCCCACTCACATGGGCAGATAATGACCCCTCCAGGGCTGTGCCCACTCACATGGGCAGATAATGCCATCTCCAGGACTGTTCCCATTCACATAGGCAGTCAATGCCCCCTCCAGGGCTGTGCCCACTCACATGGGAAGTCAATGCCCCCTCCAGGACTGTGCCCACTCACATGAGCAGACAGTGCTCCCTCCAGGACTGTGCCCTCCAGCCACTGCAAATGAATTCCAGATGCATGTGCCACCTTGTGCATCTGGCTTTAAATAGGTACTAGGGAATGGAATCCAGGTCATTAGGCATTGAAGGCAAGAGGCTTAACCACTGAGCAATCTCTCCAGTTCCTTTTTATTTTTTTTAAATAGATTTGATCAGAAGGATCCTAGATTGTCTGAGAAGTTAAACTAAGAAAGCAGGTTTGCTTTTCATTGAAAAAGAATTGTATTTCTTTGGTGTTGGAAGAAAATCTCCAGTAGGTCATTAATTCATCATAAGAACAAAACATAGAATAGTGCCAGTTGTGTGGAAGCAATGAAATTTCAAAGACAGAAACTATCTTCAGATGTTGTTTCAGTTTCCTCCCTTCCTTCCTTCTTCCCTCGCTTCCTTCCTTCCTTCTTCCCCCTCCCTCCCTCCCTCCCTCCCTTCCTTCCTCCCTCCCTTCCCCTCTCCCTCACTCCCTCTCTTCTTTCTTCCCTTCCTTCCTTCCTTCCTTCCTTCCTTCCTTCCTTCCTTCCTTCCTTCTTCCCTCCCTCCCTCCCTTCCTTCCTTCCTTCCTTCCTTCCTTTCTTTCCTTCTTTCCTTCCTTTCTCTTTCTCTCTTTCTTCTTTTCATTTTCTATGGCTGTAGGGTGGTGCATAGACAATGGTAAAAAGAGCAACCTCCTGTCAAAATGATGCTAGATGAATCTATGTCATCAGCAAAAGTGGAATTACACAGAGAGGAAAAACTGGAAGTGTGTGTCCATGAAAGATCAATGGGAAAGACTCATTTTGAGATGAAACCTTCATATCCATTGACTTTCCTATTCTTTTTGCTATTTTTAGCTTTCTATTACTTTTCCTACTTATTAACTAAATGATAATTAATAAGAATTTTTAATTCCTTCCTACATAATTCAGTCCTAAAGCTATTAGGTAGATCTGAATAAGGATGATTCGATTTCCAAAATAGTCCCAAAGACACATAATCTGAATCTAACCATGAGATAATATCAGACAAAGAGAAGGGATATTCTACAGAGTAACCACTATGTCAAGGTTCTCATGAAATTTTCATCAGTAGTGCAAAAATTATAGATACTAAAGATATTTGACTATTAATGCCATTCAGAATAAATCATTCCATGGGGGGGAAGACATTGGTGGGACAACTGGCAAAACTAGAATCGGGTTTGAGGATGATATGACATTAGGCTATGAATATTAATTTCCTGATTTTGATGATATAATTATATAGGAACATGTCCTTATGTGTATGAGGCACTAAAGTGCCAGCAGATTAAAAAGCATTAATTTGACAATATGTTCAGATGGTTCTGTGAAACAGTTTCTCTAAGTTTGAAACTTTTAAAAAGTCACATTGACAATTACTGTGTTCTGAAAGAAAAATGAAAGTAATATTTCAAAGTTCAATTAAATTAAAAACAGTACTAAAATATTTTCTATAAGGCAACAACATATTACATAATCCAATAATATGTAAACATCAAAGTGCATAAGAAATAATTGAGTTGAGTTGAGTTTGTCCCTTCCCATCAGGAGACTGATTTTATAATATTAGGAGGGAGACAAGGACCTATATTTAGCAAGCTTTCTAGATCCTTGTGATTCCATTATCTGGTCCACACCTCAGCCAGCTTTAGTATGTTGTTTGTTAATAACCAAGGTCTGTGTCAGACCTGTTTAGTGTTGAGTTCCAGCTATAGCACTTAATTACTGGGTATTTTTTTGACATGCAACTTTGGTTTTTGAACATTGATTTTTGTCTTCTTTACACTCATAAAATAATATGTACTAGCATTCACCATGCTCCATCTATTTTCCTTCACTCTAAGAATAACATCAAATTCTTTTGTTTTCCAGATTGGAAAGACTAAAAGTATCTAACAGTCCTTCCTGCTCCTCAAACCACTTACCAAGCAACATCAAAGATGTAGTGCATCCTTACCACTTTATTCATACCGTTATTGCCTTCTTTGAGCTGTTAAATATTAAAGTCAGACACATAGTGGCATATGCATCTGTGATCCCAATGTGCTTATGACACCGGAGATGGAGACAGAAGACTCTGAAGCACAGACAACTTGAGGTTGTCCTATGATTCCACACATGCACCATGACAAGTGTGTACTCATACATACACCTCCCCCTCACACACAGACACAGACACAGACATGTATACAGGC
>PVHP010008499.1:0-53076 GCA_004024765.1 Zapus hudsonius | reverse complement strand
ACTGAAAGTGTATATCAGATCTAAAAGCTTTCTGGTAGACTTTTTAGGGTCTTTTAAATATAGGATCATGTCATTTGCAATAGGGATACTTTGGCTTCTTCCTTGCCTGTTTGTGTCCTCTATTTCTTTCTTTTGTCTTATTGCTGTAGCTAACACTTTGTGCACTATATTGAATGAGTGGTCAGACTGGGCATCCTTGTCTCATTTACGATTTTAAGGAAAATGGATTCAGTATTTCCTCATTAATATAAGGCTGGCTATAGGTGCATCTACATACAGCCTTTATTATGTTGAGATTTGTGCCTTCTATTCCTAGTCTCATGAAAGTTGTTAAAATTTGTCAAAGTCCTTTTTTTGTTTTTGTTTTGCTTTTTTTTTGTTTTTTTGCTTCTTTGAGATGATCATGAGATTTCTGTCCTTAATTCTGTTTATGTGCTGAATTCCACTTATTGATTTGCAGATGTTGAACCCACCCTTGTGTTCCTGAGGTGAAGCCATGGGGTCATGGTGTATGATCTTCTTCATGTGTTCTTGAATTCAGTTGGCAAGTATTGTACTGAGAATTTTTACATCTATGTTCATCAGAGTAATTGGTCTAGAGTTTTCTTTTTGGTTGTGTCTGTAACTGGTTTTGCCCAGAACCCCTGGGTGGATCACAAAGCCTGAACCAGGAGCTGTTAGCAGGAACTCTTTCTGTGCTCAGATTCTGTCTAGGTATCATTGAGCTTTCGGGTGAGTTACTAACAATCACAAAAACTTCCTTTTCTTGTAATTCCTTTGAAAATTTCCCGTGGATTTCTTCTAGTGGATCCAGGGGATTCTGTATGCAAGACTCATGTGGTTCACCCTATCCCTTTCTCTTCTCTTCTTTTCCTGCTAAGGATTGGCCTAGAGCCTCAGAGATGCTAAGCCGAGCTCTATCCTTGAGTTACACCTCAGCCTTCCTTTCCCAATTCCAGAGTGCTCACGTTCAGGCCATAAAGCAGGCTGGGCACAGGAAGCAAGAAGGGTCATGGTGCCGGTGGAAGGTCTATTGGGAGGCTGTATCTGAAATCCATCTGGACTTGAGGGTTGATGGACTTGATGGTTCCCAGTGTAGAATCCCACTCTTCTCATTCTGGACCTTTGCGTCCTGAAAGTGCACAGGTGAACATGGGCGGCAGTCTGAAAATCGGAAGTGAGAACTGAGGCTCCCTTGTCTGAAGCTACCACACTTACCTGTCAGAGTCAGCTCATGTTGTCACTCGATGGCATGTGCCAAGTGAGCACATGTTCACTTGCTGATGGGAACTGTCCATGTCAGTAACAGGTTATATTTTCATTACAGTTGTCCCTTTCACCAATCCACAAGAAGTCACAAGACAAGGTCATAGAATTGTTGGTCTAATTGTCTGGTTTAATTTTATTTACCCAAGGAAGAAACTTTGGTTATAGGAATAAAAAGGCACTTGTAAGAGACACTCAGAAATCAAGCTGGAGCTAATTAAGCTGTCATGAGGCTAGGAAGAACTAGGAAAGCCCTTTGGATTAGAAAAGCCATCAATGGTCTTAATCAGCAGCAGATTCTCAAAGCTTCACACCCGGCCATCCAGGCCAATTGTGCCAACTGGTACAATGTAGTTTGTCTGTTATGAGGGAAACCAACTGCTATCTGATTGGATTTTGCCTGGTACTGAAGACCTAACCAAAAGCATATGACTGGGGAGGTCATAAGGCCTAGTGGGGAAACCAGTACTGCTGTCTGGCTAAATGGATATATTATGTCCACCAAACTGCCCTCTAAACACTTATGTTTATGCCCATATATTAATAAACTCTCACTTTTGGTTAGAGAAGTTTTTCTTTTCAAATGGCAGTGACCACTGGGGAGACTCAAAACTCATCAAAGTGCTGAGAAGATTTGACAGTGGCGTGTTCAGCACTAAGTGAAGCATTTCTCCCACACCCTCCAAGGCTCAGAGACCATTGTGGAGGAGGTGGAAGAAAGAATGTAAGAGCCAAAAAAAGGGAAGGAATGCTTTGCAATACTGTCTTCCAGACACAAAGTGGCCATGACACCCATGACCTCACAGTGGCTGATGCTACCTATACAAGACCTTCAAAATAGGAGGGAAAAATTATGACATCAACATAGAAGACAGACTAGTTGGGAAGAAGATGGGATTCAGTGGAAGGGAAAAGGGAGGGAGGACAAAAGAGGGTGGTGGGTGAATATGATCATGATATATATAGAGAGGGGGGCATTGTCAATTCAAAGTAAAAGCAGGTACTGTCAGTGAAACAGTATTTCTAGATTATAATCTCATGCCTGATTGACTCTATTGTGAAAGCCTGACCAAATCTCCATTTCTATGGACCAGATTACTTGCTCCTTGAGCAGGAGGATTAATTTTTAAATGATCAACTTTATAAGTCATAATTGTGATCACAATTTCATTACTTGAGACACACTTCCTAGAGTTGTATGCTTCTTCTAGAATATTCCTATACATTTATTCAGTAATAGTGTGCTGTCCTCCAGATTTGGAGTTGTGATAGTTAGGTTTTGTTGTCAACTTGATCCTTTTAATTGTCTTCTTGGGTGGATCTCTGATGTTGTCCACAGGAAGGCAGCCTCTCAGTAGGGGGCAGGATATAAGGAAGCTCAGGAGACACTAGAAATAGACATCCCTTCCTGGGAGGGCAGTCCAGAAAGGAAATTCCAGAGACTCTGGAGGCCTTTAAGTCTAGGATAAATTCTCAAGACCCCACCCTGAGGCTATATAAAGGGGAAAGAAATCCCCCCCCCCCGCCCCCGTTTCCTGGTGTGTGGTGTTGGAGATGGTGATGGGTTTCTCTCTCTGCTTGGACCTGTGAAAGGAGGAAGCCTCTTTCACTGTTATGGAACTTCCTCTGGATCTGTAGCTTCAATAAATCATTTCCTCCCATAACTGCCTAGTGTGGAGATTCATCCCAGCGGTGTGTGGCTGACTACAACAGGTGCTAGGTAACAGAACTTTCTAGCTTTTTGCTTCTCACTAAAGTTTTAATCTGTCTCTTTTGTTGATCACCCTTAGGAATCAAGCAGTTGGAGACTCAATAGCTAAGAGTAGTCACAAGCTATCCTGAATCTTTACTCCGCCTTCAATAAGTGAACTGACCTTCTGCCTGTTTCTTTACCTGTTAAATGAGACCAAGCATGGGAATCATCTCTAAGGACTTGTGTGAAGATGAAATGAAATAGCACATATAAATTGAGCATTGTTATTACAAACTGTTTACAAATACATTTAAACTAAATACTCATTTTTATAAATAGGTGTTTAGGTTATCTCAGAAATTAAAAAAAATGATTTTTACTGTGCACTGTACTGAAAATCAAAACAAACTACCTTTTGACACTTAACTGCAGTAAATATCTCAATGCAACATGAAGAATTCTAGAACCAATTATGTGGTTTTGTTTACTGAGTGGACTCTCTCAGAAGCAAATAGAAGATGGCTGACTTCTGCCTTTGCCTTTAAGAAAAAAATCTTTCAGCAGTAGGACTTTTAATCCCTGCATTCAGAGTAATACCTGTCAATCACCGTTTTTTTCTAATTAAATTTACCTGGAGTTAATTTTAAAGAAAATAATTTGTTCAGCCAAAAGTAGTTGCATATTTATGCTGCAATTAGCTAAGAACTCTGCAAATGAACCCCAACTCAGTGCCCCAGTAAAGAAAGGAAAATGCCACTGAGAGCTTACAAGATTTCAGAGCAATTAAGCCCAGAAGTGCAGGTGTGTGAAACACCTGTTTCCCCCTCCCTCCTATGCCTCCTGCTCTGGCCACCCCTCATCAGTTGGTTAAAATAATTAACTTACCCTATTAGGAGAAAAGCCTAGAACTGCTAAGGGCAACAAGTCTTTCTCTCCTCTTTCTCAGATTAAATGAGAAAAATAAAAAGGTTCATGGGTGGTCTACAAACAGTACAGGAGGGAAAAAAACTTTCCTAAAAAAAAATTAAAATGACAAGACATTGTCTGCTCTAAGCACCCTCAGTGGCTTGTTTAAGTTTAGAATGCTGTTTGTTTGATCTCTGTGCTGCTCAAAAGCATGAAAAAAAGAAAACCTTGTTTTAAGGGATATTTATGGGGAGAAATGAAGCCATCGAGAGGATGTGATTTTGCTTGCCCTGCCTTGTGTGAATGCCCAAAACATTATGTTAAATCTCAGTAACAGGGTCCCTCATAAGGGCATCATGGAAATTTTATTGGGTTTTCAAAACTGGATTAGTTCATAACTAGAAATCAAGAAATTCTTTTTAAAAAAATTCCATGTGGCAATTTGACTGATTTTGTCCTTAATGAATGCACTTTGTTTCTCTGGGTTCCATTAAATCTATGATTGAATACTATTTGATGTAACAAGAAGAGATGAGGAAGATGACTTTGTTTTGATGATTACTGGTATTTTGCATTTCTATTCAAAGCCCAAATCTAGGAATTTTGAGTGCCTTAATTGGAACATGTGTTTTTAAAAATCCCAAGGTTGGTACAGGCCAGAGGACCTGCTGAGATCAGGAAAGTGGCTGTCTTTAAGCAAATATGCATCTCTTCACATGTTTTCTATTTTTCTAAAGACTGAATAAAAGCTTTGTAACAATGTCCCCACACACAGATTGCAAGGGACTAGGAACTGACTACTGCACTGTTATTTTCACTGGTAAATATGATCAACGTATTTTCCTCATGCCTGGTGGTTTCAAAAACGATTCTTCCATTTGAGGTTAGGTACTCTTATAACACCTGGGGACAAGGCCACTAGACATCTGAGGGCGTAGGCAAGATAGGAAGTGTCAAACAGGGATCCCTCCCTCCTCTGCCCCATCTCAGGTCTGCTGATGGGCCCTGGGCCAGCCGGATTCTTTGCAGTGTAGCTGCCTTTTCCTGAACCAGGGCTGAGCTCCAGGAATGTGCGCAGCTCCCCGAGAGCAACCTTTTTCTAACTGTCCAGCAGGTGGCAGAGCAAACCTGGTTCCAACTCCATTCTACCGGTTCTGCCACGAATACCGTCAGTTCAAATAAATTAAGCGTTCAAAGTTTGATCAAAATATCATTAATAGTAATACTTACTCTAAAGACAAGTCGAAGCAAATTCTGACTGACGTTGCTCTTTCGGCCACTGCACCACCATAGCCGATGGCCGGCGGTGTGGCCTGAGCTCACAGACAGTCCTGGCGTCTTTGGAAGCCAGATGCCCAGCGGGGGCTCAGGGATGCTAACCTGTCGGAACCCTCCAGGCGCATTCCCCGGGCTCCTGCCCCTGTAGCTTTCCTCATGATGCCATGGAGTAAGCTTTGAAGTCACCAAATGCCTTTGATACTTGGATCCGTTGTTTTAGGTAGGACATTCGGGGATCCTGGGCTGGGCCGGCACTGACATTGACTCAAAGGGGTTTCTATCGACACGTTTGCAAAACTTTACTTCAAACACAAACTTATATGAACATTGTACTCATACATGTGTTCTCATTCCCACACACTCCTGCATCGCCTTTACACACGTATAGTATTTGTGTAAGGGTCAAACATCACAATGAGTTTCCTTGGATAACCTAACCCCTTACATGATCTAGAATTGGGCTTCCTTAAGAATCTTCTAGCTAAAGTAAGGAACTGGGTTGTAAGAAGTTGGAGCTGGGATGGGGCGATGGCTCAGCGGGCGGAACACTTGCTGCACCAGCAAGCTGAGTGGAGTTCAGATCCCCAGAACCTATGTGAAACCTGGATGCAGTGCGGATGAGCATCTGTGGGGAGATGGGAGCCAGGGACAGAGAAGTCGTGGCCCAGCTCTCCTGGTGTACTTAGCCGTGAACAAGAGACCCAGCCTCAACATATCGGAAGAAGGTAAGGGTTCACACCCAACTTGTCCTCTGACCTCCACGTGTGCATTGTGGCAAGTGTGCACCCATACTCACTTTTACAAGCGCACACATAATAATAAAAAGAATTTAAAAGAAATGATAACCAAGTGTAACCCCTTCGTTTCATCATTTTATAACTTAGAAACGAAAGACATCTAATCAGAAATAAAACCTTTTGATCTGATATTTGCCATATGTTCATAGACACCCAAAAATCTATAGATTAATTAGAAAGCACATTTAGTAAGTATATCTTAATATCTTTTTGTACTTGTTTTACTGTTTTGAGGAAAGAGAATTTCAAAAGGACTTGTAGAGCTTCAAATATTTTATAGTTACAAATATTTTAAAATATATTTATTTATTCATTTTCAAGCAGAGAGATACAGGAGATAGATGAGAGAGAGAGAGAGAGAGAGAGAGAGAGAGAGAGAGAGAGAGAGAGAGAGAGAGAGAGAACCAAAACCACCACCTTGTGGGTCTAGCTTATGTGGGTCCTGGGGAATTGAACTGGGAGCCTCAGGCACTGGAGACAAGTGCCTTAACCGCTGAGCCATATCTCCAGCCCTATAGTTACAAATATTTTAAACATCTTTACCTTCTAAAAGTTTGCAAAAATAGATCAATAACTTCTTTTTTAAAATCTTTTCTTTTTTTCTTTTTTTAAAAATATTTTATTTACTCATTTTCAAGCAGAGAGATACAGAGAGAGAGACAGAGAGAGACAGAGCGCACACCAGGGCCACCACCTTGTGGGTCTGGCTTACGTGGGTCCTGGGGAATTGAACCTGGGACCTTAGGCACTGGAGGCAAGTGCCTTAACCGCTGAGCAATCTCTCCAGCCCTGGATCAATAACTTCTACAATTAACATAATGCCTTTTGCAAGCTGATACTTATTTCAGCAACCAAATTAATCTGATCCAGGTTAGGAGGTAAAGGTAGCCGCTGACTTGTCTTTCATTCCAACCACCTCAGCCAGCAATGGCAGAGCGGGCTGTTGAGCACATCTCAAATCCTCTCAAGCTTTTCCTTTTTAGCTGAATTCAAGGGAGCCACAGAGCACAAGCACATCCGCGCAGGGAGCACAAATGCTCGTGGGAATTTTACAAGTCATTTTGGCTCCCCTGGAAATTGCAAATTCCATTTCATAACCACATTAGATGATGTTTGTGCTTACTTTCCCCGTGAACAAGAACACACACACACACACACACACACACACACACACACACACACACACAAGCACACATTTTACACAGCTTTTGAACTGTTCCCTTCAGGTTTGTTGATGGGGCAAGGGTAGAACCAAGAGGGATATGAATAAATTCTTCACCTAAATAAAACTTGCTTTTATTGATTGATTTTTTATTGCCAACTTCCATAATATTAACTATGCTATGATCATATTCACCTCTCACCACCCTTCCTTTTCACCTCCCCAAATCCTTTCTCCACCGCATCCTTTTTCTTTTTTTTTTTCAATTTATACCTATGTATATATTTTACATAGGTTAGTCTTGTATGTCTTCACTGGTTTTTGAGGGCAGGGTCTTGATAATATAGCCCAGGCTTACCTAGAACTCACTCGATAGCCCAGGCTGGCCTCATACTCATGGTGATCCTTGTACCTCAGCATTCTGAGTGCTGAGACTAAAGGCAGGCATGCACCACCACACCAGTCAAATTTGCTTTTAAGTGTGCACTTTTTGTTTCCAGTATTATATGTTTCTTTATTGTCTGAGTCGAGAGCTGGAAGATTTTCACTTGTCTCGTCCTACAAGCCCAAGGATCCATTTTCCAACGGCATCCTTACAGATCCAGGCACCTCTTCCAGCTGGCCTTTCACTGTTTCTATTGTGCTCTCTCCCATGAACTTGGCGTCATTTTTTTTCTGATTGGAGTGAAACCTATGCAAGACCTGAGCCGTGTCTCATTATGAGTCCGTGATTTTCTTTTCAATCTTGGTATGTATGAGGCTCGAGAGAAATGCATCTAAGAAAACAGCAGTGTTTCCTCTGTGCATTTTTCATGGTGCAAAAAAATGTGAAGAACTCATCTTTACCCATCTGTTTCAGAGGCCTTTAAAAATCTAGTGCACTGCTCTGTCTCTACGCCAGTACTGCTTCAGACCTGAGTGTAGAGCTGATACAACCATAAGGTCAGTCCTTAAGAGTTCTTTCCATTCAATAATGCAGGATTTTTTTCATTGTCCAATTCGAACACAATAAAATGTGCTTTATAGAAAAACTGGGACAATACTTGTCAAGATAATTTCTGAATAAAATAAATTTCTGAATAAAGCACATTTTCGCTTTTGCTCTCTACAACTTGGGCTCAGGCAGTCCTGGAAGACGGGAGCTAGCAGAACGTGACATTCAAGTCACATGTAAAGTATTTTCTAAATCTATTGTATAAAATACTACTATTGATTTAAAACTTGATGGGATGCCCCTTTCAAACAGAAGTTTAAAAAGACTAATTACTAAGTGATATAAAATCACTTATTCAGAGAATCCTTCGAATCTTTGCAGGCACACCATTACTACCAGGAAGGAACTTTCCCAGCAGCCTGCAGCACTCCTGGAAAGTAACCTGCTCTTTTATTCAACCAGAAGCTAGAACATAGGAAATGGGAACTCCATCGGCTGTTTAACTTCAGGCCTGACAAAACGAAAGCGAGGATAATTGGTGCGCTTTCATCAGAGAGCAATTTCTGGAATAAAATACACATCACATGGGAGAGTGAAAAAATTCAGAGACTATTAATTCTAAGCCATGAACAACCTGAATTTCAACATCATTTTAAAAGATTTACACATAATTCTCTATCACTACATCCCCACATTTTTGGGAATTCAGTAGCATAGTCAGCCCTCTATGCAGTCACATTTTCAAAAATTATATCAACCCTCAACACACAGACTTCTTTTGGTCATTATTTCCTAAACCATATTTGTACAATGTTTACGCTGTACTAATGATTACAAATAATTTAGAAATAGTTTTATAGCAATATTAAATAACCTAGAAATGATTTAAGGTATGCAGAAAGGTATACATAAGTAATATGCAAATACTCTGTTATTTTTAATGCACTTGGGCACCCATAGATTTTTGATATTCATCAAGGAGCAAATATGGTACTAATTCTGCTTGAGACTGAAGGATGAGTATACTTTTTTTTTTTTTTTTTTGAGACAGGATCTCACTCAGTAGCCTGAACTTACCTAGAATTCACTACATAGCTCTCAGGCTGACCTCAAACTTGCAGTAATCCTCCTGCCTCAGCCAACCATATGTTTGGATTTTTGATAAGCATGTGTCACAAAAAAAGTCTTACTTGATATTATTTTTTTATTTGACATTTTTGTGCATCACTTATAACTTATTTTAGTGCTAAAACTTAGGCTCCCATACACATTCTGCACTGTGAACACAAAGAACATTATTTGAGTGGGAATACAGATTTCTTCTTAAAAATAACATCACTAAGGGAAAACACCTTTTCACAATTCTTAATTGATTTGGTAGCACATTCATTGTAAAAGAAAAAGTTGGTATTTGGAGGGACCGGTGGCCCTGGAATTATACTTTGTTGTATTGAAAAAGGTTAATTAGGAATTGAGCTCAAAGTTAATTTTCTGAAGGTCATCTGCTATGCTACGAGGCCCTGTGACCCTGTCTCAAGTAATCACAGCATTAACATACAAGTTATAGCTTTCCTTTCACTTGATGACATAATCTCTTTAATTGGTGTTAGGAAGCCTGCATTCAAAAGAACCATGAAAAACACCTAGAGACTATAATTTTACTCTCCCCATTCATAGGGCAAAAGGAACAAGCCTTAAGAATGTACTAGAAACTCATTACAACCTCTAGGCTGTCAACACAAAGCCCTATGTTTCAACCAAGAGTTTTAGGAATGATCTGTTCTGCTTAGTTTTAACTTTGCCCGGTGAACTATTAACCTTTTCAGAAAACCTGGTGAATGCTACATGTCAGATAATCTTCTGTGAGAAAGCTAAGAAGGTGAATGATGTGGCTTAACTCATTGAACATAAATGTGAGAAGATAATATTTGCGGAATTCTTAAGGGTGCTCGCTGAAACTTTTGGAGTGAGACTTTCTGCTTCTTATATTTCTACAATGCTTTATGTAATTCTTGCTTATAAGTGCTCCCCACCCCTACCCCAACCCGTGGCTCTGCACAGATTTGGTATGGCACAATTTCATTTGGGATTCACCTTTTACGGGAGTTGACTCCCCTCCTCATAGGCCAGTGTTCTTGTGACTTTGTTTCACAAATGGATTCTGCCTGGTAAAGAAGAAACTTACTGGACTAACCATGAAACTTGTGTAAAGATTGCTTTGGGAAACCTGAGCAAGGAATAAGTTCAATAAGTCCACCAATATCAGTTTAGCAAATGCTTACTAAAAAAGAGGGTAGCAATTGACCTTGCTGCCCAAGAAAATAATCTTACTTTAAAATATTTATTTATGAGAGAGAGAGAATGAGAATGAGAATGGGTATGCCAGGGTCTCTTGCCACTGCAAATAACTCTA
This sequence comes from Zapus hudsonius, assembly GCA_004024765.1. Classification (NCBI taxonomy): domain Eukaryota; kingdom Metazoa; phylum Chordata; class Mammalia; order Rodentia; family Dipodidae; genus Zapus; species Zapus hudsonius. The sequence continues at coordinate 42,627 of PVHP010008499.1, read as the reverse complement.
GATGCATGTGCCACTATGTGCATCTGGCTTTACATGGGTACTGGAGACTGAATCTGAGCCATCAGGCTTTGCAAGTATCTTTTAACTCCTGAGCCATCTCTCCAATCCAAATAATCTTACTTTTAATAAGTGAGTAAATATTCAAAATCACTTATTCCTACTGAAACAAAATAAATAACTGTTTGGCACTGGAAGGGAACAGGATCAAAGCCTACAATCTGAACTCTTTTTGTAAAATTATTAACTCTCCAAAACTTCTGTTAAAATAGAATGGTGGAAGGACCTACTGAAAAAGCCTAGGCAAGTGATACCACAAGATGGAGAGAGCTCCCTTGCTTATGGGGTGCTCCATACTGTTATTCAAGTAGCTCCTGTCTTATCGTATTGAGGATTTCAATCTTGTTACCATTTGTATCACTGCTTTCTCATTGCTGGAATGAAATATTCAAGGAGAATCAGCTTAGGAAGGAAATAGATTTCAGGAGAGTCCATCATGGTGGGGAAAGCATAGTAGGAGCAGGACATCGACATCAAATCATCCCATCGGCAGAGGAAGTAGAGCAAAAGCAAGCAGGGCTAGGCTTATACCTCAAGGCTCACCCCCAGTGACATGCTTCCTTCAGCGAGGCTTCACCCTCCTAAAGGTTCCACAAACTTCCCAAATAATGCTACTTTTCTGGGAACCAAATGTCCAAACACTGGAGTCTGTGGGGGTGGGGGGAGCACATTACATTCAAGCTACCATACCTTTTCTTGGTCTTTATGCTACCTGAGATTGGACATGCCTTTTTAAAAATTAGGGAACTGCCCAGAGAGGAAGTGCTGGGCCTGTGCATTGTGCCAGATTTTTACACTGGTGCCACCAGCAGTGTGGCAAATATGAAGATGCGCTATCTAACAGATAGGAGGGTTGACGGGCAGAATGATGCCTCTGGTTCTGATAGCGCAGACTCCTCCTTGGGCCTTATCTAGACAAAATGTGGACCCTGAAGATGTGGAAGACAGGATGGGACGAGAAAAACCAGGTGCTCGTGACTACGTAGAGCAGGCATGCTTTCTACGACACGACAATTACTACATTGTGTAATTGTGTCAGTATTCTTAACGAGGTCTCTGTAGGCGACCACATGACTTTTGGAGGTCTGTTTTGCAGTCTTGCATTCTTTTGCCCATAAGCAGAGAGCAAACAATCAATCCAAATCAGTGTCTTGGGACTGGAGAGATGGCTTAGTGGTTAAGGCACCTGCCTACAAAGCCTAACTACCCAGGTTTGATTCAGTACCCAAAAAAGCCAGATGCACAGCACACGCATCTGGAGTTCGTTTGCAATGGCCAGAGGCCCTGGCGCACCCATCCTCTGTGTGTGTGTGTGTGTGTGTGTGTGTGTGTGTGTGTGCATACGCGCACGTGTGTCTCCCCTCTCTTTCTCTGATGGCAAATAAATAAGTAAAAATATTTAAAAGAAATATCATAAGGATGTTGCAATGTTCACTTTTTAGTCTTTTTAAGACAAAAATATGACCCATTTTGCTCTGTTATTCATTTAGTCATTGTCACACACAGCACAGATGTATATGATTGAACTATTTTCTGCTTTGTTTCACTCTCATTACCAAACTGCTATAGCTTCAGGATACAAAAGACTATGCCCAGAAAAGGAAATGTGTTTTTTTTTTTCTTCTTTGAACTGCCCAATAAAACCAACAATGCTCTTTTCCCATCAGGGTTTCCAGCAGAATCCAAACTCTATCATCTAATTTAAAATGGTAGTTCAGAGTGAGGGATTTGCAACACTTCATTACCCAGAGCGCTTCCTTACAAAGAGGAGATTAAAAACCACAGTTACCTGTTAGTGTCCTCACACACCTGCTCATCCTGAGTAAGGTTTTTCAGTGTTTCCCTGCTCCCTTGAAGGAGTAGTCCCCAGCCGGCATATGAGCCTATGCATGATCTCATGCTGCCTCCAACAACCATCATCCTGAACTACTTTCAGTCACTCTAAGGACGTTGAGCTTTCACATTACAGAATCTTGCAAGACGTACAGGCCAAGAATTTCTCTTGTACCAAGATAATCATTACCCACACGTCCTCTGGGTAGGGATTGATCTGTTGTCATCCTCAACAAGTATGGACCAACCCTTTCCCCTGCCTTCTGGTTCGGGTACTGTTCTAGGTGTTCCCTAACTGCCCACACTAAACTCTCCTCCATGCTAAAGTGTGCCACGCTCCACTGCTTCTCTTTGAGGCCAAGGCCTCTATATGCACCACCTTATGATCCTTGACATTTAGAACTGTGTCGGGCACAGCTAGGTCCCTTGTGAATATTTTTTAAACGCACTCTCCAAGAATATTTTGGGGGGCTGAGGAGGTAGTTCAGTGGTTAAAGGTGCTTGTTTGCAAAGCCTTACAACCCAGGTTTGATTCCCCAGTACCCACATAAAGCCAGATGCACAAAATGGCACATGCATCTGGAGTTTGTAGTGACAAGAGGCCCTGGCATGCCCATTCCCCCCCCCCTCTCTAATAAATATAGTTTTTGTGTACACATGTATGTGGGAAACTATTTTTCATGAACGTCATATTGTATGATACAGTCCTCAAAGCATAGAGACCCGAGAATATATGTTAATGCTTACCAACCCAGAAATAACTTTAATAGTATTTAAAAAATTAACACATTTGGTCTGGTTTTAAATGACCTGTGATGCTGCTAGATCCATTTTCACAGAGTCCAACATAATCTTTCTCTGGGAAGTCAACCTGAGCCCTACCCAGGTCACATAACTGTGTCTTCTGAATTAAGATGCACTGAAATTGCGCCTTTTCTTCTCTCTACCTCTTCTTCTCAGCCAGGTTAAAATTTTAATGGGTGTTTAAATCCAATGTTTAAATTTTGTCCACCAATCTATGGTCTCTTCACAGAGGACATAATCAAGAAATCAAAATTCTGTGTCATTCTGTTTTGTTGTGCAAATCAATGAGCACACATTGCCTGTCAGCAAAGCAAGCATTTGTGACAGCCACTCTGAATAGAAGTTTTCCTGTTTACCTTCTTATTACTTGTTTAAGTTCTAAGAGAGACCTGGCCATTTTGTTACAGAATGGGTATTTTCAATGCAAAGGAAAAAAATCACAGTTTTGAGTTTTTACAATGTTTGCCCCTTTTCCCAGCAGGGATGTGTTTTGAGTGCCAAGAGACAAAAAGTGTGGCCTCAACAAGAAGAATTTTAAAAAGAACATCATTTTCATTATGTAGTCAATCTCAATTACAAGCAAATGTTTTCTCTGTGGAGACTTCTCCTTTCAGGGCATTATGTGAGCCTCTTTTGTGGACGGAGAGAAAGGATCAGTGGTCAATAGGGAGCAGAGTGCTGTGTACAGTGGATTTTTGTATCCCTCCGTCTCCTACATAATGCGTTTTGTCAGGAGAACGGCCCGCCATCCTGAGCAGATTTGCTGAATTAAAGGGCGCAGCGGGGATAGGAAACTTGTTGCTAGGTGACCGGCGACACTGCTTGGCGGTCTGGGCCGAAGGTGACTCTGCTTCTCTTCCACTACTTAATCTTGCCTTTTAATCTGCATCTATAATTAACTCTGTTAATGCCACACATCCATTTGTTTCTTCTTGACTACCACTTCAGGCAACCAATTTATCACTATTTAGTCTTTGCAGTCAAACAACAAACGATTTTTTCCCCATTAGCGTCCTAAGAGGTGAAGCAGTCCATAGAGCAAAGAAACATGTAGACCACGGAGCTATTTCCTCACGGGGAGGATTTTCAGATGTACTGTTGCTAGTCTGCGTGGAAAACACCTCCTTGAGGAAACAGCCCTGCTTCACATTACCACTACAGTTTGTGTCTAATTAACTAAAATGTTCTTGGTGACTTTAAATTCCTCTCAATGGTGACATACATCAAGCAAAAAAAAAATTGCCTTCTTTCTCCAATGCTTATGTAATTGTTTCACCTAAAAAAAGTATTGCCTGCAATATCTTTGCAGGATAAATTCTCAGTGATTATCTGTGGAGTCTAGATTTGGGTGCAATTTGAGGTATACAAATAAGTAGGAAGTGTGCAAAACTGATCCTAGCCCCAGCAGCCACAATGATGCCAATGGTTTAAGCGAGCCTGCGCTCAGAGGGCATAACTAAAGTGGCTTTCAGGGATCAGGTCTGTGCCATGCTTTGCAACACTGTTCCTGATTAAATGGCTCCATATCTGACTCTCTGACCTTTCTGGACATCCTGTGTGCTAAGAAATAATCCAAGGACTCTTATTGGTAGCCTAAGTAGGCTTTGCCTGGCATTTCCGAATTCATGCCGGCAGAATGAGTTAAAGATCTAATCTGAAGACAAATCCTAGATATACCACTTACATGTTGTTTGACCTGAGGTCATTCACCTAATCTCCCTTTGGTCTCTTCATCACTAAAATAGGGATAAGAGTATCTATCTCATTATGGTTGTATGTCTCATGGGATTAAATGACTTAGCATATTTAGAGCAAATACTGCTTATCAGCCGTTATTGATAATATGATGAAATAATCATCCATCTTAGTTTTATCATCCATCCATTTTAGTTTCCTGTGTGTTGAGTCAAAACTGTGTGTCCATGCTGACTGAAAATAAGAAAGCACAGAGATTAAACAATATTGTTTTCACATAGGGTTTTATAGCCGTGTAATCATTTGTCCTCAATTCTCAAACTTCTGTAGTTTTGGAAATTGTGTCTAGTTGCCATACCAAAGGCAGCTTCAGGGAACATTTTTGAGAATGTGTATTTTGTGTGTACAGCAAGGTTACACTAAAGTTTAGGTTGAAAAAGTGCTCAATCTCTCCCATTTAAATGAAGGAAAGGCAGTTATAGGAGCTTTTATGGCAGTCATATTTGGAGAGCATTAGGCTATAATTAAGCTAACTGGGGCTAGCTGAAGGTTGTGATGGCTCTACTTCACTGGTGCATAAAAGCATCTTGCGCACAGAGAATTAGGAAGCCAGAATAAGGACCATTAGGATGTCATTTACTACATTTTCATTTGATCAATTTATCCTCTTTAATGTGATGGCTTGGTTTGCATCCTTTATGCAGGTGTTAATTCTTTCCTTTGACTCTTTAATGCAGGTCTGCTCCCTCGCTTGCTGGCATGTGGGGATGGAGGGGAGATCACACTAGCAGGGAAGTAGGCCAGCCCATTGTTTCCTGCCACTGCTGAACACAGCAGAGCAGCCAGAAAACTTTTACATTTGAACAAAAAGTTCCATAAGCGGTACCTGAACCTATACCAAAAATTATTTTGGGATATTGCTTATTTTTACTGTTGACCAGCAGTTTTCTCTCTCTCTCTCTCTCTCTCTCTCTCTCTCTCTATATATATATATATAATCTCATATATATCATATATTTCTCTTTCTATAAGTCTATATCATACAACACATATATATATCATACAACAGTGTTTGTAAATGGCTTCACTGAGCATTATATATGACCTCACTTATCTTAAAAAATTTTATAATGGAGAACTCTCGCTTATAAGTGAGAAAACATAGACCCAGTAGCTTCAGCTGCTGATGACTGTGAGTCTCCAGAAGGGATGTAGCAAAACAGACACGTTCCTCCAAGCGATGCTGGCGCTGCTTTGGAGCCAGTCCTTGTTAATTCTAGCAATGGTGCTGTTCAAGAGTCTGTTCTCATATTTTGAGAAAGGCTAAGGGAATGATCATAATTGAACTTAAGAAATTCTATCACATTTGGATACTTGCATAAAAGTTTGTGTCAAAATCCAAATAATAAGATCCTCTTACCTACTTCAGTTTGTGAGACCCCATGCATGGTTCTTCGTCTTCCAGATAAAGATCTCATGAGGCTGACATTCCCTAGCTTAGGGAGTGCACCCCCATTGCTGCAGAAGCCAGCACAGTAGTGGGGATTGTTAATATCATACCACTGAACAATCATTTGGTGAGAAGCTGGTGTCCACTCTTAGCTTGCTAAAATTCATTCTTGTCCAGTAGTTTTTTGAAGCGATTAAAAGCTAACCTTGAATTTGAAGTAAATACCATAGACTTAACTTTCAGTTTTTTTCATGTTCATGCCAGTTCTCTTTGTAAATAAATTCTCACATATTTACTGGTCTGTGTAAAGTAGACATTTGGTTGATCATTGGCTTAAAGTCATGGAGTAAAGTGATCTCAGTACTATTGGCCTTTCGGTTTAGTTTCTCTCTGTCTATAACAGGATGAAACATTAAAGTAAGGCATGGTAGAACCTTCCTATTGCCTCTTCTTGAAGAAAACTAACCAAAAGTTTTGAAATATTTTTTGAATGTATGTATTTATTTGAAAGAGAGGAAAGAGAAAGAGAGAGAGAGAGAGAGAGAGAGAGAGAGAGAGAGAGAGAGAGAGAGAGAGAGAGAGAGAGAGAGAGAATGGGGGGCATGCCAGGGCCTCTTGCCACTGTAAACAAATTCCAGCTACATATGCCATTTTATGCATCTGGCTTTACATGAATAATGGGGAAATGAACCCAGGCCAACAGACTTTGCAAGCAAATACCTTCAACTGCTGAGCCATTTCCCAAGCCCTTGAAATACTTTTAAGTAAAATTTCTAAACTTATTCTTACTATTTAGGAGAATGCAATAGTTCAAAATGCACAAAGTTCAAAAATTAGATTTAAGCTTGGCAGTACAACAATTATATATCTTTTCCTTTTCAGCCTAATGTACCTTTTTAAAGAAATGTAACAAATAGATATATTTATATTCCAGAAGCCATTACTGAATTAGGTTTGTCATGCTAATTAGAGAAAATTAGCATCAAATAAACCTCATTAATAAGCTCTGATATTTGGTGGTTTATTATCTTTGATTTTGCAGCAGAAAAAAGTCTAGTTTTCATTTATTAATAAAAATTCACCTTTTAGTTAATAATTTCTGCTAATTGACATGTGTGCACAATGCAAGCTCTGCACTAGAAGGATTATATTAATGTTCCCTTGCATTTGTTAAAAGCCTAATAACACTAATTTTTATTTTTCTGCAATAATCCTTTTCAATTTTTTAGAGATTTATTTGGATACATTTTTCTATTTTTATTCATAGTTTGTCTATGAATTACTTTTAGTATGATTTCATGTCTAATAGGTAAATATTATTTAGATACAAAAAATGCCAACAGAAGGTAGAATGGTTTACAATGGCATGTGTAGAAAGAAAGATGCCTTATTATCTGATTCATCTCGTCCTATTAATATCAAGTATTTGAAAAATATGTTTATCATTGAACAAATTGGGTAAGGCAAGTGGTCTTCCAATTCCAAAGAATACCTGGAGGGTCGCGTGCAGCTTTGCAACAGCGACGTCTGTTCAGCTGCTTTTGATGCACAATGCAGGAGTGAACCAAACCAGCAGTTCTGCTTCAGAGAGTTATTTTAAGAGACATAATTTTCCTTGCTTCTCCTGTATTTATGCAATACTATTTTATTGGTAATAGACCTTTATAACTTTTAAAAAATGACTTCTATTTCTGAGAGATGCTGATATGTTGATCACTTGTTTCAAACAAGTGAAATTGTCCCTTTACTTCAGATGTCTTCTGTGTTTACTCCCCTGGGTGCCAGGTTAAGTGTGTCAGTGATGTTATATCAACTGCATCCAATACAGACTGTAGTCCTGTGTAGTCTCTGGAAAATTCTCTTCATAACATTTTCTTTTCAAAACATCCAAAACACATAGTGATAATTTCACTTTTGAACATAATACATTGAATAATAAAATTTCATGACAGACTGTCAAGCATGTTTTCTTTAATTTGTTTTTCAATTACAAGATAGATTTATTTTATGATCATGGTTTCAATCTGGTCAATTGGTCTTCTTGCCTTAAGTCTATGGTTGGCAAACATCATGGCAGGGAGAAAATGGCAGAGCAGAGCTGTGCTCTGGATGGCAGCTGGGAGGCAGAGAAAGATTATGGGGCACAGTCCCAAATCTCAATGCCATGCCCTCCATGTATATAGCCTTCAGGGGCATCTAAGGTCCAAATTATAATTTTGGCCTATATGAATGATCAAGTTAAGATTGAGTTGTTTGTTTTTTTAAATTTTTGACAGATGAGAAAATGCAAATTTATGTAAAATGAGAAAATAAATAGCAACCAAGTACAAACTTTTAAAAGCTGATTTATACCATAAACGTCACAATAGGTTACCTGAAATGCTTCTATAGTAAATGCTCTCCCCCCTTTTTTAATAGAACACCTTCACCAGGTTTCTTTCATATATCAAGATATAATAGATGTACTATTTGTAGTTTCTCAATGGCTTGTGCCCACAAACATTGTAGCCTGAGAAATTCTACCTTACATGATTAACATTTTTTTAAAGTTTTCTGTGACAATATTTTTATGAAACTAGGTACTATGTAAAGTGAACTGTTGTGGTCAGCTTTCTAGTTGCTGAGCAGAAAGAATCCAAACAAAAGTGGCTTGTGGAGGAATGGGTTTATTAGGTTTACAGACTCTAGGGGAGACTCCATCCTGGCAAGGAAAAGGATGGCATGAGCAGAGGGGTGGACATCACCTCCATCACAGCACTGGAAATAGTGGCAGGAAGGTGTGCCAAACACTGGCAAGGGAAAGCTGGTTTATAACTCCCAAAAGCCTACCCCCAACAACACAGCTCCATCTAGTTTGTAAAATCCAAACTGCCATCAGTTGAGGATCGATTACCCAGAACACATTCATTTGTTTGTGGGGGACACCTGCATCAAACCATGACAGTCCGCCCCTGGCCCCCCAAAACTAATAATCATACATGATGTAAATACAATGTGTTCAGCTCAACTCTTAAGTCCCCATAGCTTTCAATTGAGCCATAATACCAAAAATAAACCCATAATGGCACAGAACATTTGCACTGCAAAACAGTGGAATGGCTTGCACAGTAAGTGCTTTTAACTGTTGAGCCATTTCCCTAGGATTTCCCAGAAATTCTAACTTTTAAAAAGTTACTATATAATAAAATGCTGTTTTCCTAAAAATATAACTTTGAAATGTTTGAAGAAAAAGGCTATAGAACCACATAGAGTTATAATTTAATTTTTAAAGAAATGTTAAGCAATTTGTGTATAAAACATTTCAGTTAGGTGTGATAGTACATGCCTATAATCCTAGCATTTAGGATGCTGAGACAGAAGGACTGTGGTGAGTTTGAAGTCAGCTTGGGCTATAGAGTGAATACCAAGCTGGCCAGGACTACATAGCAAGACCCTGTCTTCTAAAAAAAATACATTATTTGACCATGAGGTAATTAAGTTTGAAGATAACAAAAAGACAATTTTAAGTCCATACATTAAAAAAATTAAACAGACCAGAATAATTACTAGATTAAAATGACAGTATAATAGGTCATTTATAAATACTTAAAACTGAGCAATAAACCAACACCAGCAAACACAAAACCACCAGAGCTCAAACTGCTCTCCATACTTTTGGGCTGGAATCAGATCCACCCCCAGTGACATGCCCCACTGTAGCATGAATCTGCCTGCTGGGGGATGAGGTTGCAAACTCAGTTTTAATAAAATATCTGAGTCTATGGGGCCATACATTTACACTACCATATTCAAACTACCACAATGAGGGACCACAGATATATATATATACATAATAGAAATCTAGAAAACTAATTTGCCCTATTAGCAGATTAAAAGCGGAAACTTATTACCTCAATTGATTAAAAGAGACTCTAATAAAATTCATCACACATCAGCTGAGGTTGGAAGGATGAAAGCTATTCCATGTAAATGGTAAAAAAAAAGAGAGATCAGGGTGGCTACACTAACATTTTAGAAAACGGGCTTTACCAATAGACTACCATCAGACTGGGAGAAAAATCTTTGCTAGCTATACCACGGACAGAGGTCTAATATCTAGAACTTACAAAAAACTTGAAAAAATTAAGTAACAAAAAAATTAAACAGCTGTCTCACAAAATGGGGCACTGAACTCAACAAGGAATTCACAGAGAAGGAAACACAAATGGCCGAATCTCATTTGAGAAAATGTTCGTCATCCTTAACCATCAGGGAAATGCAAATCAAAACAACTATGAGATTCCACCTTACTCTAGCCAGCATGGAAATCATTAAGAAATCCAACAACAATTGATGCTGGTGAGGATGTGGGAAAAGGAACCCTCATTCACTGCTGGTGGGATTGCAAACTTGTACAACCACTGTGGAAAGCTGTGTGGAGGCTCCTGAACAAGATGGATATAAAGTTACCAATGGACCCAGCTATTCCTCTACTGGGCATCTACCCTCAAGATTCTTTGCCTCAGCACAGAGACATTTTCTTAACCATGTTTATTGCAGCTCAATTCATAATAGCTAATAATTGGATTCAACCCAAATGTCCATCACTGGATGAATGGATATCAAAGGTGTGGTACACACACACTATGGAATTCTACTCAGCACTAAGGAAAAATGACATAATGAAATTTAAAGAAAAGTGGGCGAACTTGGAACAGATCATATGTAGCAAATGCACACAAGAACAGAAAGACAAATGCCACATATTCTCCCTCATATGTGGTTCTTAACCAGGTTAAACTTGAACAGTAAGCAAACCTGACTGTAATTGAGAGATGGACAAAGGGGATGGAAGGAACTTGGGGGAGGATGGGAGGGCAGGCATAGATATACACTAATCTAAATCAATAATGAACCCATACCAAAAATCTTTACTTTTATACAGCAAGCTCTCAAGGAAGCTGGGAGCACTGTCTGGTAAGCAGGGCCCTGAAGAAGGTAGGAGGAAACCTAATCCCAAAACAAGTGGCTCTAGTCTATAACTCCCTGTCCCAGTAATTAGTTACTTCCCACACTGAGATAGAAGAGACCAGACCTATAAGGTCCCCCAAACAAGAAAGGCTTATTTCAAAGCTCTTGAATACCTGCCCAAAGCAAAAGATAAAACCCTACCACAGACTGCTGTCATACAACACTGAGAGACCCTGCTGGATCCAGAAAGGTAACCAGCTTCCAGATAGTAGCCTATATATTGCTGGAAGGCATCACTTGAGCTGCCAGGGGAAATTGGCCGGTGATATTTGGAGAAAGCAGGGGACATGTATAGACAACATAGTCTACTGTTAGGAAAATGCTGAGGACACTGCTATATTGTAGAGACCAACAAGCCAGGAAATGCTCATCTGTGCAATAGTGGCACTAAACCTAGGTAGGTAATCAACAACTTACTGATTGGCTAAGAGATCTGCTTAGTAGCAAGGAACCCTTAACTGGAACTGGGATCCAAGGCAAACTCTTATGGAGACAAAGAATCTGGATTCCAAAGGGAAATCCCCACTAACCATGGGCTTACAGAAAGGCTACACCTATTAAAATCTTGCCAAATTAACAATGTTTGTCTCATTTAACCTATGCTGGCCTCACTCTCTGGTGGAGATTCTGTTTGTATTTTTCAGAAGGCAGTGAGAGAGCCACGGTCAACCCAATTCCACCAACAAGACCTGAGATGATGGCTGACACTCAGGCAGATGAACCACTCCTAATTAATTAACCAGGGCCCAAAGGAAACCTCTGAGGAAGTGGCGAGACGATCAAGAGAATTACCTCCACAGCAAGTCAGATAACCTATGAAAGGGCAATGAAGACAGTCACCGAGGATACCCAACACAGTTCAAAGCAGAAACCCAGAGACTCTTAAGATCTCAACAGTAAAGTAGACTTAAAACTCATCCACCATGACTCAGGGAACTCCATGGAAAGGGGGATTGTAAGAGCCATGGTGAAAGATTGTAAGAGCCATATAAGAGGGAGAATATCCAGAGTCACTGCCCTCCTTAACAGCAACACACAAAGAAAAAAAATTAGCTACGGTTAGTACAATTCATAACCCCCTATCCCACAGACTGTTCCAGTAATTCCATTGAGAAGGGCTCTCAGTGGGTTGGGGATATGGAGGGAGGGAAATGGGGGCACCATCACAAGACTTGCTTTTATAATGTATATAATTATTAACAACAAAAAAGTTTTAAAAAAGAAAAAGAAAATGGGTTTTAAAGAAAAAGCTATTGTAAGAGACAAAGAAGGACATTATATAATAGACTGTATGTTAAGTCACAAAGCAAATCTTTACAAGTTCAAGAAAATTGGAATTATACAAAGCATATTTTCTAATGGCAATGAAATGAAAACAGAAATGAATAGCAAAAGAAAAGCTAGCAAATTAAAACTGTCAGGTGTGGTGATGTCCATCTGTAATCCCATCATTCAGGAGGCATGGCAGGGGCAAGTTAAAGGCCAGCCATAGAGTGAATTGTTTTAAAATTTGTATTTATTTAATTGCAGAAAGTCTGGGGTGTGCATGGGCTTCTTGAAACTATAAATGAACTCCAGATGCACATCCATTTTGTGCAGCTGGCACTTGGAAATTAAACCTGGGGTGGGGGGTTCAGACTTTGCAACAAGTGTCTTTCATCACAGCTATCTCTTCAGTCCTATGTTGAAATTTTGTCTCAAAAAAGTCCTATGAGCCGGGCGTGGTGGTGCACACCTTTAAACCCAGCACTCAGGAGGCAGAGGTAGGAGGATCACCATGAGTTCAAGGCCACCCTGAGATTATACAGTGAATTCCAAGTCAGCCTGGACTAGAGTGAGACCCTACCTCGAAAAACCAAAAAAAAAAAAAAAAAAAAGTCCTATGGTCTGGGAAAACGGCTCAGTGGATAAATCGGTTGTTGCACAAGCATAAGTAGCCTTTGAAAAGCCAGACACAGTAGCACAAGGGTCTGTGATCCTAGTCTGCCTATGGTGAGAAGGGAGGTGGAGATAGGAGAATCCCCTGGAAGCTTACAGGCCGGCTAGCCTGGCAAACACAATGGTGAATGAGAGACCCTGTCTCAAACAAGGTGGTAGGTGAGAACTGACATCCAAAGTTGTCCTTTGACCTCCACATGTACTGTGGTATACTTACTTCTGCCTTTTCACAAGTAAACATGCACATATGCACGAACACACATACTATACACATGTACACACACAAAAATTCTAGAAAGTTCACAATCTATGGAAAGTAAATAAAACTAAACAACTAACAGACACAGAAGTCACAAAGAAGATTACAAATACTCAGGACAAATGAAAATTAAAACACAATAAAGAAAAACTTATATGATGCAATAAAAATAGTGTTAAGGGGCTGGAGAAATGGCTCAGTGGTTAAAGACACTTGCTTGCAAAGCCTGAAGGTCTGGGATCGATTCCCCAGTGCCCACATAAAGCCAGATGCACAAAGTGGCACATCCATTTGGAGTTCACTTGCAGGGACAAGAGGCCCTGGCTCACCCATACTCTCTGTCCATTTCTGTCTCTAATTAATTAATTAATTAATTAATTAAGAAAACAGTGCTAAGAAGAATCTTTATACCTATAAATGTAAAATGTAAGTAAAATGTAAATATAAAGGAGAATGGCTATAAATCAACAATCTGACTTTACTTCCCAAGAATCTGAAAATGAAAAAAAACTGAACCTAGAGCTAATGAAAGCAAAGAAATAATAAAGACCACAGTAGTGATAAACAAAATAGGAAAAGAAAACAATGGGAAAAGTCAACAAATTGAGTCAATATTTTTTAAAAGATAAATAAAACTTGCAAGCTTTTGGCTAGGTTAAAGAGAAAAGACAACAACTAAAATCAGGAATGAAAAAGAGGGAACTGCAACTGATGTTATAGAAGTTAAAATGACTATGAAAGAATATTCTGGCCGGGCGTGGTGGTGCACGCCTTTAATCCCAGCACTCAGGAGGCAGAGGTAGGAGGATGGCTGTGAGTTCAAGGCCTCCCTGAGACTACATAGTGAATTCCAGGTCAGCCTGGGCTAGAGTGAGACCCTACCTCAAAAAACCAAAATAAAAAAAAAAGAAAGAATGAAAGAATATTCTGAACAACTATAGCCGGTGGGTTGGATAACCTTAAAAGAAATAGATAAATTCTTAGAAATGTATCTCCAAACAAACTGAGTCATAATGAAATATAAAATCTGACCAGACCAATAATTAGTAAGGAGTAAGAAGATTAAATCATTCATAGAAACTTTCCAAAAAAGAAAATCCCAGGGCCAGATGGCTTTACTAGAGAATTCTACCTGACATTTAGGAACAATGAACACACACACACTCTCAAAACTCTTCAAAAAGTTGATAAAGAATAGTTTTAAGTTAATTCTTTGAGGACAGCATTATCCTGACACCAAAGTCAAAGACACTACAAGAAAACTACATATTGATATCTCTGATACTGATACAAAAATTCTTAAAATATTAGCAAACTATTAGAAGGCTCAGACACCACGACCAAGTGAGATTTATTCCTGGGATGCAAAGATGACTCAACATATGTACTGGTTTGATTCAGGTGTCCCCCATAAACGTAATGTGTTCTGAATGCTTGAGCCCAGCTGATGGCAGTTTTGGAATTGGAACCTTGTTGGAGGTGTGTTGTTGGGGGCGAGCTTCCCCTTGGCAAGTGTTTGGCACACCTTCCTGCTGCTGTTTGCAGTGCTGTGGTGGAAGTGATGTCCACCATCTGCTCATGCCAGTGTTTTCCCTTCCATGATGGAGCTTCCTCTCAAGTCTGTAAACTAAAATAAACCCATTTCTTCCTCCGCAAGTTGCTTTTGGTTGGGTTGTCACAGCAACAAAAAAGCTGACTACAACAACATATGAAAATTGAACAATCTAACATGTTGTGTCAACAAATAAATGATTTAAGGAATTGGCTCACATTATTATGTAGGCTCATTTAAGTTCAAATGGGTTGACAGGCTGGACACCTCTCCAGAGAAGAGCTGATGGTACAGCACAAAGGCTAAAGTCACCCAAATTATTACAATTCAAGTCCAAAGGCTGTTTACTATGTTGTTCCTTGCTCAAAGGTGGTCAGGCATTTTGTATTATTTGGGCCTTCAACCAATTAGATGAGGCATGTCCATAGTCCAGAGGAAAACCTATTTTACAGAAAGTCTACCAGCATGTTATTCCTATCCAAAACATCCTTTAGAAAAGCACTGAAAATAATCTTTGGCCAAATATCTAGACATTATGTTTCAGCCAAGTTGACATATAAGATTGATATCTATGAACAACTTTATGCATGAATTCAAAATTTTAATTGACCTAATTTCTCAAAAGCCCACAAATTACTAAAACTCAAATAAGTGAGCTAGTTCCTCAAATGAGATACTGATTAGTAGTAGACCCATTAAGGAAATCAAATTTGTAATTTTAATCATCAGGTGCAGTCTTTCTAACATTCAAAGGATCAACACCAATTTTACACACTCTTTCACAAAATAGAAGAAAAGAGAAAATATTCCATCTAATCTTATAAGGCTACAATTAATTACCTTGGCACCAAAACTGAAAAAGACAAAAGACAAAATAAAATAACGAACCTGCCCACCAATATCTCTCATGCACTTAAACTTTTTGAACAAAACATTAACAAATTGAATCTGTCCATGCATAAAGAAAAATTAGATATCACAACCAAATGGGATTTATCCCAGAAATGCAAGGCTGGTTAAAATTTGAAAATTAATTTATTTAATCCATCATGATAACAGATGAAAGAAGAAAAGCACATGATCACATGATCATATGATCCTATGAGTTAAGGCAGAAAGGGCATCTGCAAAAATAGTTATTCATTAAAAAACCTCTGAGCAAAGTAGGAATACAGAACTATATTTCAACTTGATAAAGCATAACTATAATGCAAGAATGAATGATTTCCTTTAAAAATCAAGAACACTTATAAGGATGTCTGGAGAAGTTGGAAACACCATAATAGTCAAGAAAGAAATCCACAGCATTAGGAAATGAATAAATATATTGTTATTATTTGTAGCTGTAGCTAATTCCAGATAATCTATAAAACAAAGACTTATAGAAATAATAATAGTTGTCAAAAAGCTTTAGGAAATAGTATCAACATGCAAGCACAGGTCTCATTTGTATACACTAATAATAAATATGCAGATACCAATCTCATTTGTATATATTGTATATCATATTGTATACATTTATTAATATAGACTGTAATGAACACATGGAAACCAAAATTAATGCTGCCTACTATATTAATTGACTAAATACAAACTTAAAAATATGTCTAGGAGATGTATGCTAAAAATGGCTAAATGCTAATGAAAGAACTCAAGGAAAAGTCTGCTTGAATTGTAGCTATCTCAAGTTTGTGAATGAGATAACTCATAGCAATGGTTATCCCAAATTAATCCAGTAATTGAATTCAGTTTCTGTAAAAATCCTAGCAAGGGTTTTTATAAGCAGAGAAGCTTATTCTAAAACATAAGTGATAAGGTACAGGTCCTGCAATAGCTAAGACACCTTCTGAAAGAGGAATGAAGTGGAAAGAGCTCCTACCCCCTATGCAGGGCTACTGTATAGCCTCTAATCAGGACAGTTTGGTGATACTGAAGGGATACATAGGTGAATGAAGCAGAACAGACACATACACACACACACACACAAATATGCCCTACTGAGTTTGGCTTTTTAAATTATATTTTAGATATTCATTTGTTTTGCCTACTGAGTTTTTACAAAGTTGAAGTAGCAGTTCAATAGAGGAAAGATCACCTTATTAACAAAAGGTACTGGAATACTTGAACATCCACAGGCAAAAAACTAGAACTTTGACCCAAACCTTATATATTATATAAACATTAGTTTAAAATGGATTATAGACTGCCTATGGCAATATACCCCTATAATCCCATCTACTCAGAGGCCACAGCCTTTTTGAAGGAAATGGGGAGTTTATGAAAATACGCTGAACTAGTAAGTCCCTTTCTGATCTCTATTAACTTTAAAAAAACATTCTTTGGTATGTTAACATGATATTTTATTTATAGGAAGAGACCTCTTAATATTAAACCACCATTGTATTTTAGAAAAGAAGTCCGCTAATGGTATTGCATACTATTTAATATAGTTCTGGATTTCATTGGTTAATATTTTATATAAAGGTACTCCAAATTAATTGATGGATTATCTGTAGCTTTCTTCTATGTGTGATTCTTGTCAGGTTCTTATATCAAGGATTAAATGAGCGGAGATATTTTCATATTTTTTTCTGTGCTCAGAAATGCTTTTTTTTTTTTTTTTTTCCTGCTCCAGTCAAGGTACTGGGACCTTATTAGGGCCCCAAGGCCATGGCTTTACTTGACCTTCTTCTTGGGGCGAAGGTTGTTGGTGTGGCCACACTTCTTGCGGCAGTTGACAGCACGGGGGTGCAGAGGAGCGGAGCCCTCGCGGCAGGTCATCTTGTCGCAGGTGTACTTCTGGGCAAGCTGGCGCCGGGAGGGCTCGACGATGCCTTCCTTGTCCTGGATCTTGGCCCTGACGTGCTCCATGGTGTCACTGGGCTCAACCTCGAGAGTGACAGTCTTCACAAAGATTTGCATCTTGGCGCCGTTTGACCTCCTCAGGCAACCCGCAGGGCCCCATCGCTGAACAGGAAGAGGACGGCGGAACCGGAAACCGTCGACTCGCCGCAGGCGCCTGCGCACTCAGAAATGCTTTGAAGAGCAGTTTACTTGTTTCTTAATAATTTGATAGTAGCAATCATTAAAACTATTAATGCCTGGCGACTTGCTACATGATTGGTTCTCTTCTTGAGTCAATTTTAGTAATTTAAATTTTCCTAGAACATTATTCATTTCATATAAATAGTTGAGATGCCAAAATTTAGTTTTATTAATATTAGTATTTTGTTTTTAAAAATAAATTTGGGCTTTTATTATTGTTATATAACTCTAGGACAACTATTCAAACAATAAAATTAATACAGATATGTTATTAACTAATTTGCAAGTTCCATTGCTTAATACCTTTTTCTGAGACAAAATCCAATCTAGATTCCACATTGCTAGGATTAAAGGCATGTGCCACCACACCCACCCAGCCCCTGTGAGTAAATTTTTTTAAAAATTATTTATTTATTTATTTATTTATTTATTTACTTATTTATTTATTGGCAAGGAGAGAGGAGGGGGCTCTTGCCACTGCAAACGAACTCCAGATGCAAGCACTACTTTGTGCATTTGGCTTTATGTGGGTCCTGGGGAACTGAACCAAAAAAGCAAGCACTTTTGAATGCTTAGTCATTTCCCCACCCTCCAGGAGTAAATTTTTTTTTTACAAGGACAAATTGCTGCCTGTTTGTAAAAAGTTTCAACTAGCAGGAGTCCATGTGTGTGCTGTATTGTCATAGACATGATCAGGCTTTGCTAATCTACTGTTTGATTTCTTCTTTTAGTATAGCGATCCAATTTCCCTTTGTAAGTAACTTCTCACAATTCCATGCCACCTTAATAGAGGTGTCAAGGAATAAGCACTTGACCCATGCGTAAACTAATTAGGTTCTCTAGAATTTTGCCTTAAGCAGTGTAATGTAAAATGGAAGACTGGCTCTATTTCATTCATTCCATTGTCAAAATCCTGAATTAGATTCACATCTCTGGAATCTTTCTGGTTCCTATCCTTCTTAAGGCTTTGTTCAGTTTTTGCTGCTCCCATCCCTACACTAAACCTCACCCTTTCCCTTATTTTGGATTTGGTTTAATTTCATGAAAATTGGTTTATATTGCTTATGAACAAAGAAATCTAAAATATTTGTAAAAGGGAAGTAGGAAGTTTATTTCTAGATGTTGTTTCCCAAATAGATTGAAACTAACATATATAGGTTAAATACAAGTCTTTTGGAATACTACAGGTAATTTAACATCCACATAACAAATATTTTTATGTATATATAGAATTGTTAATATATAAATAATTCTCTATATAAGATCAATATAATAATCTAATTATAACATAAATTATATTTGACAGAATATTACTATAGCACATGTTAAACTTAACTAAATATGTTTAAATTAAACAGTGAAATAAGATATAGGAAAGTAGATTGGGGGTGTGGCTCAGTGTTAGCATGTGCAAGACCCTAGGTTTCATCCTTAGCATTACCAAAGGGGTAGAGAAAATAGAGCAGAGGATGTGACACTCAAGCTCATGAAAGAGCTTTATGTAGATATTCAATTTTAGAAAAACAAAACAATAATCAGGCATTTCTTAAGATATTAGATTAACATTTACCAAATTTAATATCACTTTCTCGTAGATACTATCTTATTCTGAAAAAAAAAATCACAAATACTTCCCTTCTAACTCCTTGGTTATAGCTAACTCACTGCTGTGTAAAAGATCTTACCTTAAACAGTTCTCGCAGTTGACTCTACTACGAAAAATTACAACACATTTAAAATATTTGCCTGTAAGACAATCTGGACACATTTTTTATTTACTTGTTTCTATTATTAGACGTAAAGGTATCACAACACAAAGGGGTTCTTAGTAGTGGTTTACAAATCTGTGCTTATTAACATAATAAAATGCAGGCATTTGCTTCCAATTTAATTTAACTTGCAAAGATGTGGTAAAAACCTTGGCCATCAAATGTCATCTCTCATATAGTGATATCTCAGATAAAAGGTAACTATATTTGAAGTCCTGGAAAAAACTGCTAAGCCTTCAGCATTTTCTTGTCAAAGGAATAATTGGAACTAAGCAGTAGCACTAAATGACAAAAAACAGAGATAAACGTAGTTGTTTTACATTACCATAGTACTGCCAATTGATCTGTATTTAGTCTCGGAGGATAACTTAAGAGCTAAAGGAGGCTGGAGAGATGGCTCAGTGGTTAGGGGCACTTCCTGTATAAGCACAAGTGCCTGGGAGGCTTGAGAGACTGTTCAAGTTCAATCCCCAGGACTCATATGAACAGCTGAGCATGCACATGTGCATCTGTAACTCCAGTTTCATAGAAAATCAAAGACTGAGGAATTGCCAGAGCTCACTAAAAATGGCAAGCTCCAGGACACCAGACATTCTGCTCTGGACACCACAGGCAAGCACACCCCACGGTCCCTCATGGGCATATGCACATGCACGCACCACACAACCACATATGCACACACATTATACACACTTGTGCAAACAAAGAAAAAGAATTAAAGGAAAAAAATATATATATACATATTCCAAATCGCTATTCTAAATCAGTCTCAGTTTTAAATATAGGGAGAAACAGAACTGGGCACAGCAGGTGAACACCCCGGGTTTTACCGCTGTACTTCCCCCAGAGTTCATGTCTCAAAATGCCAAAGAATTGGACAATTTTGACAGAGAGCATTTTCTTATCACACACGTTTATTCTAGATTCAAGTCAGTTCAGAGAATTTGGGAAAGAGATAAGGGAAACAGCCCAACCAACATGTCCAGCCAACAGTGTGGGGAGAACACGTGGGAGAGGTTTTAACAAAATCTATGCTGTTCAGCTACACAACAGGAAAAGGAAAGATCATGAACCATGAGAAGGTAAGGTTCATGTGGACGAGAAATCCAGCCCCTAACCACAACCATTAGGCTGTGGTGTGGGGCTGGGGAGACCTTACTGGTCCCTAGCGAGTCAGAGGTCCTTCTTCTAGGAAGCCATGTGGAAGAAGAGACAAAATTATCAGGTCAGTGAGTATTTCCTGCACTAGGTGGGCAAGGAGACAGGTGGTTAGTTCATACCTGACTGGCATGGTTTGACCCAGGTGTCCCCCACAAACAAATGAATGTGTTCTGATAGATCAATCCTCAGTTGATAGCAATTTGGGTTTTACAACCTCGATGGAGCTGTGTTGTTGGGGGTGGGCTTTTGGGGGTTATAAGCCAGCTTCCCCTTGCCAGTATTTGGCACACCTTCCTGCTGCTATTTCCAGTGTTGTGGCAGAGGTGATGTCAGCCCTCTGCTCATGCCATCGTTTTCCCTGCGAGAATGGAGTCTCCCCTCGAGCCCGTAAGCCAAATAAACCCATTCCTCCATAAGCCGCTTTTTTTTGGGTTCTTCCTGCGCAGCAACTAAGAAGCTGACCACAACAGTTTTTATACCAGGATGTGGGGTCATCTGTTGCTGCTAGAACCCTGATCTTGTGGCTTTGGGCTTTTGGAAGCGATCTACAGGAGGAATGTGGATGGATTGGAAACCTTGTCCTGAGAGGGACCTTGCAGTGCTGTGACTATGGACCGAGGTTTGGCTTCCGAGAGTGAAAGAATTTGGTCAGAACTGTGCCAGAAGCAGTTTGCATGAGAGGCTTGCTGTGTTCTGCCTGCTTGTGTCCTGGAAACCTGTGCAGGGTTGCTTGACGTACAGATGGACTGGTGTGAGCAGATAGAGATGCCACAGAAAGAAAGATCTTTGGGTCAAAACTGCTGCCTGTTCACCTGCAATTGTTTGAGAGATTACAACCATTGAGATTCAGCCAGCTGGTCTGCATTGGAACAACAGGAAGAATGCAGACTTTTTGAAGTAAGGGACCTGAATGCTTTGATCCCCTCTGGATTAACAAGTTGGTAGCCCACCTGGTTCTATGGAGTATAACAAATGCAAGAATAGAGGGTCATTGGATTTGCAACACAGTTTCATTTTTGAAAAATGGCCATCGGCATGTGAAGCAGGTGTGCAAGGTTGCCTGCATGGAGC
The DNA here is from genome assembly GCA_004024765.1 of Zapus hudsonius. Lineage (NCBI taxonomy): Eukaryota > Metazoa > Chordata > Mammalia > Rodentia > Dipodidae > Zapus > Zapus hudsonius. Next base: position 20,983 of record PVHP010008499.1, on the reverse strand, counting down.
CCGATGGAGCCATGAGGGTGAACTGTGGGTTGCAATGGAGACCCAAAGAATTCCAGGACTATGGATGGGTGCCAAGGCGAGTTGCCAACACCGGATGAGTAGCCGAGCTGGAGGGGCAGAACTGAATGTCTAAGAGACTTATTGGTTAGAATTATTGAACTTGGAGTTAGAGACTGATAGTGCCCTTATTGTTTTAAATCTTGTATTGGTCAGTGTGTTTTTGCTGTGCCTCATGTTTTGCAGTGTGAATGTTCTGTGCCATTACGGGTTTATTTTTGGTATTATGGCTCAATTGAAAGCTGTGGGGATTTAAGAGTTGAGCTGAACATATTGTATTTTCATCATGTATGATTATTAGTTTGTGGCGGCCAGGGGCAGACTGTCATGGTTTGATCCAGCTGTCCCCCACAAACAAATGAATGTGTTCTGATAAACTGATCCTCAGCTGATGGCAATTTGGGTTTTACAACCTCGATGGAGCTGTGTTGTTGGGGGTGGGCTTTTGGGGGTTATAAGCCAGCTTCCCCTTGCCAGTATTTGGCACACCTTCCTGCTGCTATTTCCAGTGTTGTGGCAGAGGTGATGTCCAGCCCTCTGCTCATGCCATCGTTTTCCCTGCCAGGATGGAGTCTCCCCTTGAGTCCGTAAGCCAAAAAACTATTCCTCTATAAGCTGCTTTTGTTTGGGTTCTTCCTGCATAACAACTAAGAAGCTGACCACAACACTGACCAATCAGTTTTAACACCTAGGTTTGAGCTCTAGCTAGACACCTCCCACTCAAGGGGAGGGTGTCTATGGAGCTTGCCTAAAACTGTCACAATGGGTGTTAAATTATATAAAGGGAAGAATATTCTCATACAGATTTTTAAATTTTTCTCCCTTATATTATAAGACCCCAAATCCAAAAGAAGACCCTCACCACAATCTCCCATGCAACTGCAAAGGGTTTTATTAAAAAGAACCAAGCATGCTGGTTCAATGCATGTCCTTGAGCAGAACAGAGGCAAAGAGCCCCGAATAGATTTGAACAAGGCTTTTTATAGAGTAGAACAAACAAGTTTTATCAGGAAGTTACAGGCAAGCATTCATTTGCACTTTTTTTTTTTTGTAATCAGTCAGGACATTCTTAGCTTTTACCAAGGATTCAAGATTATGGGAACCAGACACAAGGTTACAGGAACTGGGGCTGGAAGCTTAAGCTAACATTTTCAGGAAGAACTGTTAACTCTTTCTCTATTAGGGTCTTTTAATTTCATTCTAACATTCCCTCCTTCTCCGTTGGGTCATCTCTAATCCTATAGGTCTTCTTCTGTCCCACTGATGGTGGTATATTGCTGTCTAATTACCATTAGCTTAATTTCCCTCATTTGCTTTCTTAGAAAAGCGAGTCCTCTGTTTATCATACAGGGTCCTACTGTGACTACCATGAGCAGTGCTAAGAGTGGCCCTAGCAAAAGTAAGAGGTAAGGCAATAGTCCATGGAAGCTGGACCATAGGGGATTGTCTAGAAGTTCTTTCCTTCTCCTTTCCAGGTCTTCCTGGAGGCTTTTTATTTTTTATCTTACATTTCCTGACTTGGTTGCATAAAAGCAGCATTTCTCATTCAATGCCAAACAGATTCCTCCTTTTTCAGCAGTCAGGAGATTTAGTCCCCTTCTATTCTGCAGCACAATCTCTGCTAGTGAGTCGACCTGGTCCTGGAGATCTTGAATCATACTAGATAGAGCTTGTACATCACTTATGAGCTGCTGAGACAATTTGTGATGCTGGTGTAAGGATACTCCAAGTCCGGCCGACCCGGTGCCTACTGCTGTGGTGAGAGCCATTCCCACTATCAGGGGAATGACTCCTATTGCCCTCTTATGTATTGCCCCTGCTAGGGTATCAAAACTAGGTACTGGTACAGGCTCATCACCAGGGACTATTCCCACATGAGGTAGCAATGAAGACAACACACATATCCCAGTCCAGTTGGTGGGGAGTTGGGTGTAAGCCATATTATTTCCACATATTATGGTGGCCCCCAGGGGAGGGCAGAAAGGCAGGGTTGGAGGTTCGTAGGCAGTTATATTGATACAAGAGGTAAAGGTTACCTGTCCTACATCTATTTCCCTGGTAGAGTTTCTGGATTTTCTTTCGATACAGTGGGACAGGTTAAAACCTATAGGCTGGACTTTAAGGGGAAGAGTAGGTGTGCAGGGGCCTGCTGGTGAGTTATCTTCAGTATTTCCCCATGGTATGGCTATTGGGAAAGGCGTTCCAAAGCTCATACACAGCCAGCAGTCAGCAGCTAGGACTGGGTTAGTGAGATTTATCAGAAGATGAGTGGCTATCAAGATATCCATGGTTTGGACATCTAAATCTAAGGGCTCTGCTTTAGGTAGAATAAAAGGGTGATATGACAGTTTTGGTAATTGGGGTTTCAGTAGCTCATCTATCTGCTGGTTGGTCCTCCCCCATCTGATACACGTATCAGGGCCTGAGTTGGCCAACAGGATGGTTTTCCTTTCTGCCCTTCACATCCTGCTAACCTCATATGGTACCTAGTTGAGGTATGGCCAAACAATCCCAGACTTTCAAAAGTAGTCTCCCCTTGCGGGGGGTATGTCTTAGTTAACACAGCTTGGAAGTGCAATTGGTTCTTCTGCCCCACACAAATAGTAGCGGTTTTATAGCAAGACATGTGAACAGCCGGGGTATAAGTACAACCTATAGAACAGTTTGGAGTGGTCTTTCCAGTGTCTGGGGCTCTAACTTTTTGTTTGTTTGCATAAACCCATTTGGGTGGCTTATAACCTCCTCCTTGATTGTCAACTTCAGCTCTAAGGTATGCGACAAAATGATTACAATCAACAGAGTGGGTGTAGCTAAGGGGAGGGTTTTCCCAGCCCCCCCCACAATCACATGGGTGGCCAAAGAGGGTAAGGAATGGGTCTGTACTGGGAGGGGGGCCTAGCCCAGAGTCAATTGGGGTTGAGCAGAGTACCAGAGTTAAGGCGACGAACACGTAGCTTGAAGGGATTCTCAGTCTTTTCCAGTTTCCATTCTGGTTCAGGTGGAGGTGCGCGTTTGAGGTGGGATGCATGGATCCAAGGGGTGATGCCATCTACCTTCACTGCAGTTGGAGTGGTCAGAAGCACCAAGTAAGGTCCTTTCCACCACGGTTCCAGGCTATGCGTCTGGTGTTGCCGCACATAGATGGGAGTCTCCCACCTGGAAGTGATGGGGAACTCGAGTCTCTCCAGGCTGATAGGCTGCTGTCAACTGCTTCCAGATAGACTGCTGAGCTGTCTCAAGAGCTTTCAGCCTGGCATGCAAAGGAGTGAGAGGCAATGAGCTTAAATCAGCTAGCAGAGTTAGTTTCTGAATGGGTGGTGGAGCTCCATACAGGATCTCAAAGGGAGTAAGGTTAAGAAGAGAAGAAGAAGGGGTATTTCGAGCTCAGAATAAAGCATAAGGTAGGAGCATGGTCCAATCTTTTATGCCAGTCTCCATAGTCAATTTAGTTAAAGTCTCCTTAATTGTTTTATTCATTTTTTCTACCTGTCCTGAGCTTTGGGGTCGATATGCACAATGTAGTTTCCAATTAATCCCCAGTGTCCTGGCCAGTCCCTGACTTACCTGGGCCACAAACGCTGGTCCGTTATCAGACCCCAGTACCTAGGAAGTCCAAAGCGTGGAAATATCTCTTCTAAAACTTCCTTCACCACTGTAGAGGCGGTTTCTTTCTTCGTGGGGTAGGCCTCTGTCCATCCCGAGAAAGTATCTACAAACACTAGGAGGTATCTAAGTCCATATTTGGCTGGTCGTATTTCAGTAAAATCCACCTCCCAATATTGCCCAGGCTGGTCCCCTCTGAGTCTCTTTCCTCCCAGGACCTTGGACGGGTAAGCATTCACCATCTGGCAGGCCCTTCAGGAGGTTACTATTTGTTCAGCTATCCACCTGATTTCTGTAGGCTCCAGGGAAGATGATTGTTCTTTTAACAATTCTTGCATCTTTCTTGCCCCTAGGTGAGTGAACTGATGGATCTGTCGAAGATGTGTTTCGACAGATTGTTTATCGAGGTTTGGGTCATCAGGGCTTTCTGTGCTATTAACAGGACGGTCAGCAGCCTGTTCCTCAAGCAATAATGCCTGAGGACTTGAGTCTCTTAGAGCAACTGCTTGGGCTTCTTAATCTGCCCGACGATTCCCTGTTGCTACAGAGTCCATCCCCCTCTGATGGCTGGGGCAATGCACAATGGCCAATTCAGTAAGCAGCATAACAGCTGCCAACAACTTAAGTATTTGAGCTTTATTTTTAATTTCTTTCCCTGCCGAAGTAAGCAGTCCCCTTTGTTGATAGACTGCCCCATGAACATGGGCTGTAGCAAAAGCATAGCGGCTGTCTGTGTAAATGGTAGCTCTTTTTCCTTCTGCCAGCTCTAAGGCCTTTGTGAGGGCTATGAGTTCAGCCCTCTGGGCCAAAGTGCCCTCGGGTAAACCCTCTGACCAAATGAGGTCAGTTTCACTCACCACCGCCACCCCCGCATACCGCTTACCTTCCAGAACGAAACTACTGCCATCTGTGAACCAGGTCACTTCAGGATTGGTTAATGGTCTGTCCTTCAGATCATTGCAGATCCCTGTTTCTTCTGCTAGTACATCCTGGCAGGTGTGCAGTACCGGTTCTTCCATTTCTTCGGGGAGCAGGGTTGCGGGGTTGAGTATGGATGGGTTTCCAAACGTTACTCGGTCTTTGTCTAATAAGATGCTCTGATAGTGAGTGATACGAGCATTTGACAACCATCTATCCAGGGGTTGCCTGATTACACTTTCCAGAGTATGAGGAGCCACAAGAGTTAATTTTTGTCTCAAAGTGAGTTTGTCAGCATCCTTGACCAACAGAGCTGCGGCTGCTATGGCTTTTAAACAGTGGGGCCACCCGCTAGCTACTGAGTCCAGGCACTTTGACAGATAGGCCACAGGCCTTTTCCATGGTCCCAGGTCCTGAGTTAGGACTCCCCTAGCCACCCCATTTCGTTCTTCCACGTACAGAGTGAAAGGTTTATTTATATCCGGGCGTGCCAGTGCTAGAGCTGATAAGAGAGCTCGTTTAACATTGTCAAAGGCCTGTTGTTGTTCTGGGCCCCACAAGAATTCTGCATCCCCTTTGGTTAGGGGAGTCAGAGGAGCAGTCAGGGTTGCAAACCCTGGAATCCACAGCCGACAAAACCCAGCAGTCCCCAAGAACTCGTGGAGCTGCTTTCTAGAGGTGGGGGCAAGGATTTGAGTCACAGTTTTCTTTCTGGCCTCCATCATACACTGTTTTTCATCCTTGATGGAGTACCCTAGAAAAGTCACTTCTTGCTTACATAATTGTGCCTTTTTCGCGGAGGCCCTATAACCCAATTTTGTTAATTCAGTCAATAAGGAGCGGGTTCCCTTTTCACATTCTTGTTTACTGGAAGTTGCTAATAACAATCATCTACATATTGAAGAAGAGTAATTTCTGGATGCTGTGTCCTAAATGATCTTAAGTCCTGGTGTAGGGCCTCATCGAAGATGGTAGGGGAATTTTTAAATCCTTGCGGTAAGCGGGTCCAGGTTAATTGTCCTGAGATCCCAGCATCAGGATCGGTCCATTCAAATGCAAATAAAGTTTGACTAGTGGGATGCAGCCTGAGGCAGAAGAAAGCATCCTTTAAGTCTAGCACAGTGTACCAAGTCTTATCAGGACCCAGGGTGCTCAGCAAATTGTATGGATTGGGCACCATAGGATGTATTTCCAGAACCCTGTTATTTACTTCTCTTAAATCCTGCACCGGCCGGTAGTCCCCAGTTCCTGGCTTTTTGACTGGCAGTAATGGTGTGTTCCAGGCTGACTGGCAGGGAAATAGGACTCCCTACTGTAATAGTCTCCTTATATGGGGCCTGATGCCTTCTTTTGCCTCCTTGCTCATAGGGTACTGTCTGATTCGGACGGGGGTGGCAGTTGGCTTAAGAGTCACTATTACTGGAGGCTGATTAATTGCTAGGCCCAGTCCTGCTGTTTCGGCCCATGCATCAGGAAATTCTGAGATCCAGGTCTCTATATTCTCCTCTGCCTCTGCCCGACTTCCTTCAAATAGTTTATATTCTTCCTCTATACTTAAAGTCAATTCTGCTATGGAAGACTCATCCACTATAGGGTTTAAAAATTTGATTTTTGGGTTTTCAGGATCCCGTGTGTGGAAGGTTATTTGGGCTCCCAATTTAGTCAATAGGTCTCGGCCATCAAATGTGATGGGCAGCCGGGTATCACCAGAAATGAGTGCTGCACTTGTCCTTTTCCTAGGTTCATGGTTCTTTGCGTTGTCCAAGGGCAATAACTAGCCCCATTTGCTCCTCGAACAAGAGACCTTTTATTTGAGAGTGGACCTAGTGGTTTTTGAAGAGCAGAGTAAACCGCACCCATGTCCACTTCAAAGTCTATAGGAGTCCCCTCCACCTCAAATTTTACCCTGAGCTCGGGGAGGGGTTCCGAGCCCCATCGCTCCTAGTCATCATTCAGGGCCAGTACAGTAGGCTTTGCTCAGTTTCTCTTCTTGGGGCATTCTTTTGCCCAATGCCCTTTTTCTTTACAATAAGCACATTGATCAGGATTGAGAACCGGTTTGCGAGGGCCCAGGTCATTAGCCTTTCTATTCCTCCCTACGTATTTCCTTCTTGGGGGGGGGTTAGGATTCTCTACCACCGTGGCCAGGATTTTTGTTAAAGCTTTGTCACATTTCAAATCTCTGCGACTTCCCCTTTCCTCCCTCTCTTTTTCTTTTCTTATTTCTTTCTACTCCTCTGTTTCTCTCTTATAATATACCTTCTCTGCTTCTTTCACTAAATCCCTTAGGGACATATCCTCAATCCCGTCTAGGTGCTGTAATTTGCGACTGATATCTAAGGCCGACTGCCCTATGAAGGCCATTGCTACCGATGCCTTCTGTTCTTCTGACTGCAGGTCAAAAGGAGTGTATCTCCGATATGCTTCCATGAGCCTCTCAAGGAAGACTGAAGGGGATTCAGTAGGCCCCTGTATAATCTCTCTTACCTTGGCCAAATTAGTGGGCAGCCACTAATTTGCAGCCACGTGGAGACCTGCCACTAGAGCCTGGCGATAGACGGACAGATGCTCCCTACCTTTGGGTGTGTTGGGGTCCCAATTTGGCCGGGTCAAGGGAAACTGATCATCAAAGATGTTCTGGAGTTGGGTCGGTCGCCCATCTTGGCCAGGAATATTCTTCCTGGCCTCTATGAGTACCTGATCGCATTCTTCAGTGGTAAAAAGGGTTCCCAACAATTGCTGGCAATCATCCCAAGTAGGCTGGTGAGAAAACATGAGAGATTCTATTAAATTAGTCAGGTGGGTTGGGTCATCTGAGAAAGGGGGGTTATTATTTTTCCAGTTGCACAGATCAGAGGAAGAGAACAGCCAGTACTGAAGAGGTTGCAGTCCTTGTCCATCATCAATCATAGGTCCATATGGTCGCAGGGGCAGCATAACAGCAACTCCAGAAGAATCTATAGGGCTCTGTGTTCTGCGACTCCAGGTGCCCAGGGCTGGTCCTTGGGCCTGGGGTAGAGCCTCTTGGTGGGACATGGGAATGGGGTCCGGATCCAGGGCAGCAGGGGGCTGCACAGCTGGACCAGCTGCAGGGGTCTGGGGATAAGGAGGGGGGTCTGGGATCGGACGAGGACCTAAATTTAGGTCCGGGGGTAGGAAAGGTCTTACCCAGGGTGGGGGATTCTCACAGAGATCTTGCCATACCAATATATATGGCTGTTGATCTGGATGGCTGAGTTGCCCAGGTTGAAACAGTTTGTCCTTAACCTTCCTAATGAGAGTCAGGTGAAACGATCCTTTGGGTGGCCAGTTTGTTCCCAGGGTTGGCCACTCAGCTGAACAGAAAGTTTGCCACTTCTCTTTCTTAATAATGAGAGAAAGATTATGAGCACAGCTCCTGACCTCAGACCAATGGTCCAAGGTCAAGGTCAATGGAGTGGACATAGACTGTCCCATTTCAGACAAAAATATGACAAGGAACACACAAAACAAAAAACAAATTACAAGACTTACTGACAAATAGGTACCTTTCCTAGTCTGCCATAAACACTTTAATGACGAGGAGGGTGGTCTTCTTCTTACCTCCTCTAATCCTAGAAATGTGACAGTCTCTGACTGTCCCAGACAGACGGTGTCCAACGGATGCCAAGAGTACTCTTGTCTCACTCTTGGAGCATCCTCTGGGGCTGTGACCTGTGGATCTCAGGCACGTCTACCAGCCACAGCTGGCGGAGGCTCACGCCCCACAGCTGACAGTCACACAAAAATAAAACCAGAAAACCAGCTCACGCCCCACAGCCAGACACCAGAAACCAGAAACTATGCTGGTGGAGGCTCACACCCCACAACCAGACACCAGAAACCAGAAACCATGCAATCACAAGCAGAGAGAAAGAAAAACAAAAGGCGCCAGAAAAAAATCAAACTTACCCAAGGAGGGTCGTGGCTGAGCTTCATTTGGTGAGGGGGCTCACTCAGGATCTCGGTGGAACCTCCAAGATGTAAGACCCCAAATCCAAAAGAAGACCCTCACCACGATCTCCCATGCAACTGCAAAGGGTTTTATTAAAAAGAAACAAGCATGCCGGGGCTCAATGTGTGTCCTTGAGCAGAACAGAGGCAAAGAGCCCCGAATAGATTTGAACAAGGCTTTTTATACAGTAGAACAAACAAGTTTTATCAGGAAGTTACAGGCAAGCATTCATTTGCACATTTTTTTGTAATCAGTTAGGATATTCTTAACTTTTACCAAGGATGCAAGATTACGGGAACCAGACACAAGGTTACAGGAACTGGGGCTGGAAGCTTAAGTTAACATTTTTCGGGAAGAACCGTTAACTCTCTACTAGGGTCTTTTAATTTCATTCTAACAATATAAACTCAGATGTGTTTATGGCTAGACAGACAAAATTTTTTATGAGGCTACATGACAGTTGCACATATCAGAAGAGCTAGTTCACTATTGAGCTGTCTATAATCCCTGTTCTGATCACTTGTATCTTCCAAAAGAGCATAAAATTCATAAAAAATAGAAGAGTTTCTTCATTATTCAAAATATATCAATTTCTGAAGCACATTTCCCTTGCTTTACTGACCTACAAATTTCAGTAGTTTTCAGAAAGAATTTTAATCATTTATTCAATAACTCTTGTGCTAGTTGTTTTGAACCTAGTAGTCAACCAGACAACACCTTCATTTGGAGCTGACATACTCCAGCGACAGATATAAACATTATAAAACTAAATGCATATCTTTTGTAGAATTAAAATTGTGACAAGTTATATGAAGGAGATGCTAGAGTGTTACGTGACAAAAAGGCATCTTAGTACTTTATTACACAGAATGAAGGGATTAAGGAAGGACTCTTGACAAAGCGACATGACTCTGAAAATACTGTAGCGAATCTATGGTTACTTTTATGTTTAAGCTAGTATAAGTTGGTATCTGTTGTTTACATCTGACAATTATAATTGGTATGTCATTTAATGTCAAAAAGTATCATCATTTTTGTTCAAGATATACAAGAGAAAGCATTATTTGGGTTTGATTGCTGTGTGAAGTGAAGTTTATTTCCAACCACACTTCATTTTTCTTAGATTTTTTTTTCAAGAAAATGTAATCATTCAATCATGACTAATATCAGAGCTCTATATTTTTATGCTTAAAAGGGCTCAGAAAAATCATTCCTGAAGTCAAGCTAATTATCAAAAATATTTCAATTTTAAGGGCCATCAAATAATTTCAGAACTACATGTGCACACCACAGGGCAATTTAGTAAACATTTAGTGAGCATCTTCTGGGAGCTAGACCATAACAATAGAAAGATTAATGGCCAATAATTGCTCTTAAGGAGCTCACATCTAGGACTATAAAACTGTGTTCTTCAGTTGGGAAGAAGGGGTTCAGTTGGAAAAGAGATGAGGAAAGGGGACAAAAAAGGTAATAGGAGGAGATTATGTTCATTATTCATTACACGTACATTATATATAACTGTATACTAATTATCAATAAAAATAAATTTTAAAAATGATTCTTATTTTCCCCAAGCCAGTAATGGTTATAATTTATTTTTCTCATGATAGTCATTCTGGCTGAGGTGAGATGGAATCTCAAAACAGTTTTAATTTGCAATTAGCTGATGGTTAAGGATGTTGAACACTTTTCAATTATTTATTGGATATTTAGCTCTCTACTTTTGAGAACTTTCTATTTCATACATTAGCCCACTTATTGATTGGATAATTGTGGTTTTAGTGTCTTTATCTATTTCTTTATGTGTATCAGATATTGCTCCTGTGTTTGATCTGTAGAGACAGAAAACATTTCCTTACACTATAGGCTTTCTCTTTGTTGGTTGTTCTCTTTGTTGGTTGTTTCTCTTTGTTGGTTGTTTTGCTGTGCAGAATTTTTTAATCTCTGCAATCCCATCATTCGATTCCTGGGATTATTTCCTGTAATATTGCAAACTCCTTGTCTGTGCCTGTATGTTTTACTTTAGCAGTTTGAAATTTTCATGTCTTACATTAAGAATTTGATCTATTTCAAATTGATTTTTTGCAAGATGAACGATAAGGATCTTCCTTCATTCTTTGATATGCACATATTCAGTTTTCCCAGTGTTGTTTTATAAATCTAGTTTATTGACAGTTTTCATGCATGTACATAATGTATTTGGATGGTAATCAGCTCCTATTATCTTCTTTTCCTCCTCGCCCTCCCATTACACTCCCTCTTCTGCTTTGGCATTTTTGTGCTCCTCTCTCTCTCTCTCTCTCTCTCTCTCTCTCTCTCTCTCTCTCTCTCTCTCTCTCTCTCTCATTCAATTTGAGTTGCTTGCATGAGCCTGGGTGAGGGGTTATTTACCAGAATGAATACAATTTACCAGTGGCTTCACCAGTGAATAAAATGTCTCCCTCACTCCCAGCAACCTTTCACTTCTGCTAATCCTCAGGGAGGGATGGGGGCCTCATGCCCTTCTGTACTATCCCGACTGTTCTTATTTGACTAGGACCTTGTAGTGCATCATTAAGTTATTCACTTGAGAGCTCTCAGATTTCCTCACATAAGCATTGTCGTAGTCAGCCACATGCCGCTGGGATGAATCTTCAAACCAGGCACAATTTGGGGAGGAAAGTATTTATTGAAACTACAGATTGAGGGAAGTTCCATAACAGCAAAAGAGGCTGGCTCTCTTTCACAGGTCCAAGCAGAGAGAGAAACCCATCACCAACACCATAGGCACAGAACAGGGAACAGGCAGGAGGGCCAAGGACAGAATTTCTTCCCCTTTTTATAGCCCTAGGGTGGGGTCTTACAATCCTTCCCCAGACTTAATGGCTTCCTGAGTCTCTGGAATTTCCTTCCTGCACTGTCCACACAGGAAAGGGTGTTTACTTCTAGCTTCTTTGAGCTTCTTTACATCCTGCCCCCCTACGGAGAGGCTGCCTTCCTTTAAACATCCTCAGAGACCCACCCAAGATTACTTGAAAGGTTAAATTGACATCAAAACTTAACCATCACAAGCATCTATAGCTACCATCTTTCTTATTAGAACTTCCTTAGCTATAACCCAAAGGATCTGTCTCTTTGCCTCTTCACCCCTCTCTCAAAATAATAAATAAAATATTAAAAATAAGGCATCAATAAAATACTAGCACACCAAATTCAGCAACATATTAAAAATATTATTACATCGTGCTCAAATGTTATGTATTTCTGGAATGCAAAGCTGGTTCAGCATATAAAAATTCGATGTAATGCAACACACTAACAGAATGAAGCACAAAATTTACACAATCATCTCAATTAATGCAGAGAAAGTGTTTGACTAAATTCAACATTCTTTTATGATCAATTAAAAAAACAGAACTAGGAATAAGATGAAACAATGAAACGTAATACAAAGTATTATGAAAAGCCCATAGGGAACATGATGGTCAATAATAACAGAATAACAGCATTTCCCCCAAGATCCATAACAAAGCAGGGATGTCTTCTTTCACCACTTCTATTCTACACAGTGTCAGAAGTTCTAGTCAGAGCAGTTATGTAAAGGATAAAGGCATCTGAACTGAGAAGAAATAAAATTGACTATGTTTGCAGATGATGGGAACTTATATGTAGAACCCTAAAAAGTACACACACACACACACATACCCCATGTGGGCACCATTAAATGAATTTAGCAAATTAGGATACAAAGCTAATGTGCAAAGAGCAGTCATATTTATACCAACAATGAACATTCCAAAACATTAAGAAAACAATTCCATTTAGAATAACACCAAAAAGGATAAAATACTTTTGGAATAAATCTAACCAATGAGGGCTTGCAGATTTGAACACTAAATCAAAACATTGCTGTAATTAAAGACAAAAATAGGGGCTCAGTCAGTTTGCCTCACAAGAATGAAGACTGGGGTTTGGATACCAGCACTCACATAAAAACTAGATGCACAGTATTGGGGAAGCAGAGACAGGACTCCTGGGGCTTGCTGGCTAGTTTATCTAGCTGAAGCAGTGAGCTCCAGGTTCAGAGAGTGAATTTGCCCCCAAAAAGAAATAATATGGAGAGCAATTACAGATGACAACAGACATCAACCCTTTCCCTACATGCATGGGCATTTGCACAAACATGTGTGCCCACACACGTGTGAACACACACAGAAACAAACGAATACCACACACACACACAAGACATAAATAAATGGAAACAGAGCACATATTCATAGACTGAAAGAGAATATCAAAATGTCCAGGGATGAAGAGAGATCTTAGCAGTTAAAGGTGCTTACTTGCAAAGCCTGACAATCTGGATTTGATTCTCCAGTACCCATAATAAAGCCAGATATACAAAGTGATGCATGTGTCTGGAGTTTGTCTGCAGTGGTGGGAGTGCCTAGTGCACTCTCTCTCTCTCTCTCATAAATAAATAAATAAATAACTTCAATACTATCCAAAGTAATATACAATCCCTGTCATATCCCAATGAAATTTTTGCACACAAGGAAAAATCATCCTAAAATTACAAAATGCAATGGATCCCAAAGAGCCAAAACAATTTTGGAAAAGAACATAGCTAAAAGACTAGCATGGCTTGATTTTAGAGTCACTACAACATTATAGTAATCAAGTCACAATAGTCAAGAGGTAGAAAAAGTGCCCCAAATGTCAATCAACAGATGAATGAATCAACAAAATGTGTTGCATAAATTTAATGGAAAAGAGAGGGAATCAAGACAAATGCTACCACATTGATGAACCTTGACAACATGAAGGTAATTGAAATAAGCTTTTTGTCAACAAAGGGCAAAACCTATGATTCTATTTCTAAAGATATCTAGAATAGACAAAAATCCCAGAGGCAGAAAGAATAGTGATTACCAAATGCTTGGGGGAAGGTGAAATGGAGTAATTATTTCATGGGGATAAAATTTCAGTTATCCAAGATAAAGAGAAACTTTCTAATCATGCAAAAGACTTTAATAACACTAAACTGTCTTAAAATGAAGTAGTCTCCCAAGAACAGACACTATATGCCTGAAACTTTGTACTGTACCACATGTTATGCTTTTTCCTATAGAAACCTACATGGTATAGTTTAACAAATTAGGCATAGTAAGAGAATATCAAATAAGTAATAAAGTGAAATATTTGTAACAATATATTATAATAAATATGCAAATATGATTATCTTTTTCTTTAAGATGACTTGATTGAGAGAAGAGTAGATATGTTGGACAAAGAGGTGATTCGTGTTCTGGATGAAAACAGAGCCAAGTGGTGTGAAATTCCATGCTCCTCAGAACAGGAAAGTATAATTTAAAGCTCATGAATTGCTTAATTCTAGAAATTTCCATTTAATAATTTTATCTGTGGTTGACTGCAGGTAACTGAAAGCATGGAAAATGAAATGAAGGCTAAGAGGAGACTAATGTGGTTCAGATGGTAAATTTTATCTTGCTATCATTGTGTATTTTACCACAATAAAAGAATAGGGAAGGAAAATCAAAGTTACTGAAAAGTATTTGGAAGTAATAATATTTTCTCATAATATTATTAAAAAGTATGAACACACTGTTAAATTTTTGACATTTTATAGCAATCTTTTGATATTTTTCCCTAGTTGAACATATATAATATACATTCTAGATTTTAAGGTTTTTTGGATGAAGGGTACACTATGTATTCCATGATAGCATCCAGCATCTTTATTCTTATAGAAGCAGAACTGCCGACTGCCAACAGCACGGGTGTGAGTCGGAGGATAACAGGACAAAGCCTGTCCACCAGGAATATAGATTTGATTACATGTGACTTGTGTCAACTTTGAAGAAATCAAGAGCCAAATGTAAAGCATGGCAACGGAGATGTTTCCAAATGAACTATTCAGCCTCTAAGGCAGGTTATATGGCAGCAATCGAAATTCAAAGGGAAAGCATCAACATGCCAGGCTTACCATCTTTCAATTATACATCACTGATTCATTCATTCCTTCAAAAGGTCAGGAAATTTTCTGGGCATGGTGGTACATACTGTGATACCAGCACCCAGGAGGCAGAAGAACCACAACTTGAATGAGACCTTGTTTAAAAAAATCAGGAACTTTTATTTTAAAAAATCTCAATTATAGCACCTAAAATTGTAGTACCTATTAAACTTGATTCTAAAAAATCTTTATATTTTCCATTGACCAAAAGGATTTCCAACCCTGAATCAGCAGGGTAGTAGACAGAGATAGACATTTCCAAGCCACTATGGTCAGTAGCATTCACATCTTATTTCCTGCATAGACGTAAGTGCATTGCTGCTATGGTGTGAGGTAGGTTTCATTCCCAAGCTTTAAATTTGATAGGCTGTTTAAAATCAAGCAGGACAAAGAAAAAAGTAAGTTCAGTTACACGGTAAATTGCCTTAATACTCACACTGAATCAAGTGCTCATCAGTAAATCAAATGATATCTACATAGTGATGATACAGCTTTGGAGCTCTTAAAGTCAATTGTGAGGCTATTGGAGATGGATCATCGGCTAAAGGTGCCTGCTTGCAAAGCCTGTCATCCTGGTTCAATTCTCCATGATTCTGTAATCCCAGCCAGCTAGTATGACATTCCTTTGAAATCTCATAGTTTGTTTACAGGGGCAAGAGATCCTATTTTAAAGAAGCTGCAGCACACACACCTTGAAGCTGTCCTCTGCTCTCCACACATGCCAACATATATATACACAAATAAATGCATTTTTTTAAATCCAGGGCTGAAGAGATGGCTCAGTAGATATGGTACTTGCCTACAAAGCCTAATGACCACTTTGTGCATCTGGCTGTGGGTACTGGGGAATTGAACCCTGGCTGTCAGGCTTTGCAGGAAAGGACCTTTAACCACTGAGACATTTCTGCAGCCCACAACTTCTAATTTTTAAAGCCCGCCTCTAAAAAAAGAAAAAGAAAGAAAGAGGGAGAGACAGAGAAATGTCAAATAACAAAACCCCTAGTAGAGCTCTGAAGTTAGAATGATTAGGGGGCTTTAATAATATTCAAAAATCAACTGCATTTCTATGCACTAACAGTGAATAATTGGAAATTGATATAAAATAGAAAACAATACTATTATAGTACTAAGAACGAGAAGAAAGAGAAAGAAAGAGAGAAAGAAAGAGAGAGAGAAAGAAAAGAAAGAAGGAAAGAAAGAAAGAAAGAAAGAAAGAAAGAAAGAAAGAAAGAAAGAAAGAAAGAAAGAAAGAAAGAAAGAAAGAAAGAAAGAAAGAAAGAAAGAAAGAAAAATGTATGCTATGGGGTAAGAGGGAGACGCTGTTGCATAGCAATTTCCTCCTAATTCAAACATCCCTTCTGGAGGGGTGGGGATGAAGGAAGCTCAGGAGACTCAAAAAGCCTGGGGAAAGGTTGTAAGGCCCCTCCTTAAGGTCACATAAATGGTAACAACTGCTGGGGGTTAAGACTCAAGGCATGCAATGTACTGAAGACTCTAGCCAGGGGGACTGCCTACAGGTAGTATTAATGTGCTCCAAGGAGGCAGCTTCAGTGTGTTAGTGATGCAGCTGCCTTTGAGTCATTCTCAGGGTAAGCCTTCACCCTGAGGAAGCCTCCAAGGAGATAATCCATCAAGGAATTTCACTGTATATAAAAATTTAAAAGCCACATAGGAGCCCATGTAGAAGCAAATGGTCACACCTTGAACAGAAGAAAAGCTATAAGGGACTAGAGTCTCCAATGACCTTATAATCTCCCACTCTTGAAAGTTTTATCATCTCCTAGCAGATGTGGTGGTGTCACATGCCTCTAATCCCAGCACTCAGGAGGCACAGGTAAAAGGATCACTGTGAGTTCAGGGACAGTTTGGGCTAGAGTGAGACCCTGGGAACTAAACCTTTAACATTGACCTCAGCATTCAAATCATACTATAGAATGAACCTCATGTTGCTGGAGTTATTAGTATAAATTCATATTTTATTTTATTTTTATCAGAGATCAAGCTAGACACACTAACATATATGCCCCTGGGCCATTCCCCAAAGGGCTTTTTCTTTAAACATATAGATAATTTTTTAAATTTAACTTTTTAAATACATTAGGAGACTCTGGGGTTCATCCCCATAAAATATGAAGTTTTACTGAATAAAAGTGGGGACAGTCACTGGGATTGGTGGTACATGCCACCAATAATCTTATTTGAACGACTTATCTGGTTGTGAAGCATTTTAAAGTATTTATTGACAATTTCATAGATGAACATAATGAAATTTGATAATTCCCTTACATTACCTTCTTTGTTCCTTCTTTCACCCCCTTCCACTAAACCATTTCTTCTTTCCAACTAGTAACGCCTCTATTATGATGACTTTTTAATATTTCTGCCTTCTATCATCCAAGTCAAAATGTTGATGAGAACAATCATTGTAGGCCTTGTAGAGGTAACAACAGAAATCATGTAATAATGACCACATCATGTCCAAAAGTCCTCCATCCCATCTTCTGGCTTTTGCATTCTTTCCTTCCCCTCCTTTACAATGTTTCCTGACCTTTGGAAGTGTGGTAAAGATGTCTCATTTAGTGAGGCACTACACAGTGACTTATTCTCAGCACTTGGAGTTTTAAGTTTCCCTAGGAGTTACTGCCACCTGTAAAAGAAGCTTCTCTGACCAAAGACAGAAAAAGCATTAATCTATAGCCATAAACATAATATAAATATTTAGAGAGCAATTTGATGGGCACAAAATACCCCTTTAGTCCAACAACTGTAGTGGATTCCCCACGAGGGTTTATGACCTTCCCACCATAAGTTTTTTGTTTGTTTGTTTGTTTGTTTTTTGAGGTAGGGTCTCGCTCTAGTCCAGGCTGACCTTGAATTCACTATGTAGTCTCAGGGTGGCCTTGAACTCACGGCAATCCTCCTACCTCTGCCTCCCGAGTGCTGGGATTAAAGGCGTGCGCCACCACTCCTGGCTCCACCATAAGTTTTTGACTAGGTTTTTAGTACCAGGTATGAATTCTCTCCCATGGAATAGGCCAATCAAAGAGCAGTTAGTTATCCCCCAAATAGTGATGCTATTGGTAAACTGTATAGCACACAGGGTAGATCTGCCAATGGGTAAGACTGTTGATATTTTCCCTGGAAGCCCTGTATGACACTTTCCAACACTATGACAGCCAGCCAGTAAGGAGGCACTCAGCTCAGTTACAGCTTGATTTTTCAGTGTCCTGTGATCAATTTAAGTGGTGTCTTCAGAAAAGGGGTCTTACCATCTAGTTCTGCTGGGCTACCAAGTTCCTTTTCAATAGACTGTATTGTTTTGGAGGTCTTGTGGGACTCACTGACCAACAACTCACTTGGACTCCTCTGGGACTGGGTTTTGTCCTATAGCATATAGCTTCAGAGAACAATATTATCCTCCACAACAATAACTTTCCTCACACACTAGAGCTCTCTATTTTCATAATTACACATTTTATTTAGCTAACAAAGAAGTCAGTTGCCTATGGCTTTTTCATAGTTTTGATTAACCCACCCTTCATCCCTCCTCTCCTCCATTCCCTTCCACTGACCCCACTTAAATCTTTCCATCCCCAGTATTCTTGCCGATCCTCACACCCCTCTCTCTCATCCCCCTCAAAGCTGCTTTCTAGCTTTCTGGCCTCTACTGACACTCCAACTTGCATACAAATCTTAAAAAATGAAGTTAGGATCCACCCAAGAAAGAACACGTGGAGTTTATTTTTGTGAGCCTAGATTACCTCACTTAGTACAATATTTTCCAGATCTATTTTCTTGTGAATTTCATGATTTCTTTTTTTCTTCAGCTTTCTGATGATTTAATGTATCAGTTTCAGAAGTCATGGTAGATAAGTGGTGAATAAAATTATAATGGGGTCAGAGGAAAGGGGCCAGAGGCACACCCACAGGAAGGAGAGTCAGGCTGGAGCAGGGAGTCACATGGGTGGGTAGGCTTCCTCTGGAAAATCACCCACTGTCACAGGTGACGGCTTGACAAAGTCAGCATACTTGGCCTGGGATTCCAAGTATTGTCTCCCATTCACACTGCCATCATTTTTTCTTACTGGCTCATTATAGCAGTTACCAATCCAGTAGCAAGGCTTGAAATCTGAATCCTACACACATAATGGTACCCGGCAAGAGGTCTGCCCTCGAGACTGCACCTGGAGATGGCCCTGACTTGGACCTTCTCCTCCTCCAGGCACCCAGTTCCCGCTGCTGTTCATTGTTTGGACCTGTCTTGGGACACTTCAAGAATGTATTTTGCTTCTGCTCATAGGCTTCTTTCGAAAGCTCCAATTTCTCCACCTTGGACACCTCCTCTTCTCTTCAAGCTGGGTGCCCCAATGTGGTCCACATCTACAGGATATGAGCCCCTCATGTGGCCTCATGAGCCAACTTGGTGTAGAACCTGTCAACTCCATACAGCTCCAATTCCATACAGGAAGCAGGGCTGACCACCATCAGTTCCAGTTTACACTTGAACTGGATGATGGTGAGGCTGCGACGACTATATCGCTTCTTGGACTTGAAGGTGCTTGAGGGAGTTGCGGAGGAAGACAGACACTATGGCTTCTATCCCCCTCACCTCCATCTCTCCTGGCCCTGTAGAGACCCACCCTCAGATCCAGTCATCTCACACTGGCTCCCAAGCTGCTTCTGGAATATAATTTTCATTTTATAAAACTGAATAAAACTCCATTTTGTATATATACCATGTCTTCATTGGTCATTCCTAAATTAATGGGAATTTAGGCTGATTCCATTTCCTAGCTAATACGAATAGAGCATCAATAAACATTGATGAGTGGGTATCTCTATACTAGTCTGTGGATATCTGTCTGTGTGTGTGTATGTGTGTATCTGGGGTGGGGTCATGTGATAGATCTATTTTTAGATTTTTGAGAAACCTCCACACTAATTTCCATAGTGGGTGCACAATTTTACATTCCCACCAACAATGAGTAAGGGTTCCTTTACCTCCACACCCTGCCCAACATTTGCTCTTCTTTGACTTTTTGATGATAGCTTTTTGACTGGAGAGAGATGGTTTAAACTGCATTTCCCTGATAGCTAAGATTGAATCTTTTAAAAGTATTTATTGGCTATTTATATTTTTCCTTTTGAGAACTCTGTTCAATTTTTTTCTTATTAGTTTAGTTTTTGAATGTTTTGTATTTTGTAGATATCAATGCTCTCTCAGAGATATAGTTGGAGAAGATTTTCTCCTGTTCTATAGGTTACTGCTTGGCTCAGTAATTTCCTTAATGGTACAATAGCTTTTTAGTTTCATGAGGTCCCATTTGTTGATTGACTTGTTTCCTAGGCAACCAGGGTCTTATTCAGAAAGTCCTTTCAATTCTTTATCTTTTCTACTGGTAAGCACCTTAACTTTTTTTTTTTTGCTAAGCCATCTTTCCAACCACTCCTATATTTTAAAAAAATTTCTATTTACTTGCAAATGAGAGAGAGAGAGAGAGAGAGAGAGAGAGAGAGAGAGAGAGAGAGAGAGGTAGAGAAGAGAGACAAAGAGGCACTCCAGATGCTTGTGCTACTTTGTGAATCTGGCTTTATGTGGGTACTGGGGAAATTGAGCTTGGGTCATTAGGCTTTGCAGGCAAGCACCTTAACCACTGAGCTATCTCTCCACCCCTTAATCCTATATCTTGAAGTGTTCTCCCTACTTTTCCTCAAGCTATTTCAGATTTTCAGGTCTTATATTGGAGGTCCCTGTTCCATTTGGAATTGATTTTTGTGCATGACAAGAGTTAGGGTCTAGGACTGGAGAGATGGTTCAGCAGTTAAGGCACTTGCCTGCAATGCTTAAAAACTGGGGTTCGATTCCCCAGTACTCATGTAAAGCCAGATGCTCAAAGTGGCACATGCATCTGGAGTTCATTTGCAGCAGCTACAGGCCCTAGTATGCCCATTCTATCTCTCTTCCATCTTTCTGTTTGCAAATAAATAAATAAAGCTTTTAGAAAAGTGTGTCTAGTTTCACTTACACGCAAATATCCCATTTTTTTCAGAACCATTTGTTGAAAATCCTGTCTTTTCTTTATGTGTATTTTTGGTTCTTTGTCAAAAATCAAGTGGCTATAGTTACATGGACTTATATCTGGGGCTTCTATTCCATTGATCTACATCTGTGTTTGTGCTAGTATAATGCTATTTTCATGCCTATGGCTCTGTATTTTTTATATGCCTATGGCTCTATAAAATGTATATTTTGTTTTTCTTTTAAGGCATCACTCTAGCCTAGTGTCTGGGGGAAGTTCCATAATGGTGGAAAAGGCTGGCTCTCTTTCACAGGGTCAAGCAGAGAGAGAGAGAGAGAGAGAGAGAGAGAGAGAGAGAGAGAGAGAGAGAGAGAGAGAGAGAGAGAGAGAGAGAGA